>PKMM01016163.1:750385-769734 GCA_002933915.1 Eutrema heterophyllum | reverse complement strand
CACCTTTACCAAGTTCTTCACAATGATGCAAGCGAAGCAAGCGTAGCACGGATTATCGGTAAATGGCAACTGAAGAGTGACAAGCTCAGCCTTGAGGACGCTCGCCACATTCTCTCTAGAAAAGATGGTATGCGCCAAAAGCTTATGTATGAAACGGACATCAAGATGCGTAAGTAGGGAAGCTTTGGATCTTCCGTTGTCATAGACGCCTTGTCCCATATTGCGCCATAAGTTTTTATCGGCGTCTTCCTCGGGATGAATCTCATCAAGATATTGAAGTTTCAAAGCTTCACAAAGTTCTGGAATGGTAAGTGAGTAAGAGCATCCATGTATAGAGAAAGTAAATTTGGGTGAGGATTTGCGAGGAAATTTGGGCAAGGATTTAGTGATGAAAATAAATTTGTCGCAAACTTTTCTACGAGCTATTAGAGACGAATTAACATTCCTCGCAAAGTCGACGCAAAATATGTTTTGCGACGCTTTTGAGACTATTTATAGCCTAGCAAAATGGGTTTTTTCTTGTAGTGTGATAACATTTGGATCAGAACTCCTAATGGTTTGATTTTTCTTGGAGAATTAAATAGACTTCTGCAGCTTTGCGCTAACTATTTAATCATTCATATCAGACACCATTATATAAGCTTGAAAGTAGAGTAAAAATTATAGATCTAAAACTATAAAGCCAATATTTTACCGACTACATTGCTTACCTTGCATCTGCTATAACTTTGAATCTATACTCCCAACTGATCGATCCTTCTTTATTATGAAACTAGACTCGAAAGTTGAAAAAAAAAAAAAAAAAAACTAGACTCGAACAGCTTCACATATTAGAGGATATTTAAAAATCGAAAAAAAGAAAAACGGTTTACCCTACATATCTGATGACGAAATCCGAAACAAAAAACCCTAAATTTGACCCTTAAACTTGAACCTTAAATTTGATAAAATTAGAAAGTTCAATTTTTTTTTTTTTTAGAAATTAAAAATTTCAAAATTTCCAATTGAATCAAAAAGAAATTGCACATGTTAGCACTTATTTTTAAACTCATTAGTTTTGTAACACTTTTTCCCTTTTCTTTTTGTCTTTTATTGAGTAAATGACGATTTCATCCCCACCTCTACTTTCCTGTGTACCGTTACATCCGTACATGTCGTATTGTATAGGCGCTAAATTGTCATGAACAGTAAATAAAGTGCTAAAAATCTAGTTATTTTACAAAAGTACAATAAAACTAAACAAACTTAAAATAAGTGCTAATTCTTGCACAACCCCTTGAATCAAACACTTTCATTTTTCTGGATATAACATAAGATTAATGTTCGTGAGAAATATAAACCTTTCATTTCAACCACTGAGTTGATATAGAAATTCCAAATAAGCACCTGGCACTTGTCATTGCCTCATGCATCTCTTCCACAGATTAATAAGACACTATTGACAGTGTCTTTGATTCCTAGTCCTTTACTCATTTCTTGGATTTCTTCAATTACAAGACTAGAGAAACCCGAATATGTGACATCTCAGTGGGCGGAACTGAGGGATAATGTTGGAAAAGATTCCCAAATTTAAAGCTAGACCTATACGATCTTTCTTTTTTTTTTTTTTTTCAAACTACAAGCCTTGTTTATAGAGGATTGTAAGCATTGTGCTTAAGGCTATAAGATAATATGAGCTTGTTGGTGACAAATATTGGTTTCTAGTGGGTTTTGTTGGTAGAAAATAACAATTCTTAATTTCTTTCTTTTGTTTTGTTAAAATAACGGGCTCTCTTGCTTTAGTTTCTGCAATGGTTATCTTTCTCGGAATGGGTTCTTGAGTTGCTACCGAATTCACACTATAGGAAGTAATGCTTTATGCGTTGTTTCTGTTCCGAAATCAAAGCAATGAGATCATTAAAGGTAGATACAACTTCAACAAGCAGTTTTTGAAGTTCTTGGTGTTGGATGGTAATGAGAAACACAATCGGTGCCCTTCTCGGTACATTGTATTCGGTATATAAATCAATCTCAGAGATCAATCAATATAATTACATGATATCGAACATTCCAAAAGTGATGTGAAAAATATAAGATTTCGTATTCTTTCATTTCCCCGCAGTCACAATGAGAGGAGGGCGAACGTTGAGGCTAGATCAGAAGGCGGTGAAGAGATTTTTGAAGGCCTTGGGTAAAAATATATGTGTATGGGTGATCATGGGATGTGAATAACCCGGACGTGACCAATTGCGACTCGTTCACGAACAAAATAGATGTCTATTTCTATGTGTTTGGTGTGTTGATGTTGCATTGGGTTTGTTGAGATATAGACCGCACTGACATTGTTGTAGTATATAATTGTAGCAAGGAAGATTATGCATCAAAGCTCTAGCTTGATATTATGAATCCAGATTGTTTCGGCTACGACATTTGCGATATCAAGATACTCCGCTTCAGCGCTAGAGTGAGATAAGGTGTGCTGGCCCTTTGATGACCAAGAGACAAGGTTATCAACGAGGAAAATGTGATAGCCATAGGTGGAATGTCTTGTGGAAGAGAATCCAGCTCAATCAGCATCAGTAAAGGCAGTGAGATCATGGAGATGTTTTTAGGAGTGAGTTGAAGTCAATGAGAAATAATACCCTCAATTTAGTGGATGATACGTTTAAGAACATTGAAATGTGGCTCTCTTGGGTTGTGGATATGAAAAAATATTTGTCGAACGACGTAGACGATGTCGGGTCGAGTGAAAGTGAGATATGGTAAGGCGCCAACAAACATCCGGTAAAGGGTGTGATCGATTTCAGGTTGATCGGTGGCAGCGGGTAGTTTTGATGATGTGTCGACCGGTGTTGAGCAAGGGTTGCAGTTTTTGATTCAGGCTCGATGGATGATGTATGTGGCATAATTACGTTGAATCCAAAAGCAGGCCACGTTTGTTCCTATTCTCAGCAATACCAAGGAAATAATGAAGCATGCCAAGATTAGTCATTAGGAATTCAGAGAGAAGAGAGTTTATGATCGACGATAAGAGAGAATCTGAGTAGGTGGTGAGTGCTATGTCATCGACATAGAGAAGAAGATATGATATCTCGATTTCTTTTTGAAGGATGAATAATTAAGCATCATATTTTCTTTGTTTGAATCCGATTTTGGTGGCATATTGGGAAAATCGTTGATACCAAGCGCGCATAACCTATTTAAGGCCATCTAAATATTTTTTGGTGGTTGATGCATGTAGACGGTTTCTTCGAAGTCACCGTGGAGAAATATGTTTTTGACGTCTAGTTGTGTATAGGCCATTGGCGGGACATAACGACATGTAAAACTATATGCCTTGAATCTGATAACTGCATAAGGTGCAAACAACATTAGGTGAAAAATGGAAAAGGGGCAGATTGCAGAAGGTACGAGCCACATAACGGACCGCAGAAGGTGCAGACTGTAGAAGGTGCAAGCTACACAGCATATTTCATAAGGTGCAAGCTACACAGCATATTGCATAAGGTGCAAGCTACATGTAACATCCCGATTTCTTGTATATGGTGGTGCATGTTGAGAGGCTTATAAGAATTGATTTGGCTACCTATGTCACCAAAGTGCACTTATCTTTTCGGTCACTTGTCTACAAAGAACTCCAGAGTTAAGCGTGCTTAAGCTAGAAGAATTTAAGGATGGGTGACCTATCGGAAAGTGATTTGCGGCACCATTCGAGTGAGGTCAAAACACGAGAAAAGATCGCGTGGTGATTAACTTGTAAGGTCAGTAAACAAGTCTTGGAAGCCTCCCGGACTAGCTCACCGACCGTCGGACGATGGTGGGGCCCACTAGCCGAGAGAGGGCGTGAAGGCCCACAGACAGTGACAGTCCGGGCATTAAAATTGGTATCAGAGCCTAACTCAAACGAGTGTGGAGTCATGTGGGATCACACCGTAGGGGGTGACTATCTTGGTGCCTCCATAATAAATCGGTCTCCTTTGCCCGTGGAGGTAGCCAACACATCGTTGGTGAACCACGTTAAATCTGTTTCGTGTTCTTTACGTTTATAGTTTATCTTCTCGCACCTGTTACAACAAAAACCATCCAAATTGTTGCAAGTTTGATGACCGGGCTAAAGGTTTCATCACAATCAATGTCCATTTCTTGAGAGTTTCCGTAATAAGCGCCATGGCTTTTTATAAACAAATCTAATTTCTGCATACGTGGAGAAAATAGTAATTGCAGTTTTGTAAATACGTTTTTGTTAACAAAGAGTTAAAAGACTATTATGAGGTAGAAAGATTTTTAAGTAATTTTAAAAAAGAATAACATTTTTTGTAATAAAAAAAGGTTTTAGAGGTTATTTTAGTACATCTCCCTTACCTTCACATCTAATGACACTTGTTGGAAAAATAGAAAAAAAATTGAAAGACTTCAAATAATTCAACTTAAACAAAGACACAATATGAAAACTGATGATTTACACCAAAAGTCACTTTCTCCACTTTATCTTACAAATAAGCATTTTGCACTATTCCTTTTTTGTAAATCCGAAATTGCCCCCATGGTTAGGGGAATGGTGGATACAAGGTCGTGAAAGGTCAAGAATCTGAGTAAAATAATTATTACCCCATCAGATTTGTTTTCTATTTTTTTTGAAATGTGAAAGACATAAAACAATTTTTTTGGTAACAATGAATGATAATTTTATTTTTCCTACATTTTAAGATCCATTTTGCTATAGTTTTGATGTGAAACAAGAAATCTTAAAAAAAAAAAAACAAGAAATTTAGTCGTACGAAATTCAGATCGACATGGACATTAAAACGTGGACAAGAATTCAGATCGACATGGGCAAAAACAAAAGGTAGCACACGAATCAGAATAAGGCTTTCACAATTTCACTTTTGTGGCTATTTTCATATTTGAATTTTACGGAATTTATGTTATGTTTTTATGCACTCACATAAATGCCACTTTTGTCGACTCCTTTGTGATGAAGAATACCCATGTGGGCACAAGTGCAAACTAAGGTTTCTCATACAGGTGTCTTTCTCATCAATTATAGGAATTGGGTTAGATCACAAGATATATATGGACAACATATTTTGAAAACGATCACTTAATAGTAGCGGAGATAAAATATTTGTGGACTAGTTAATGCGGACAACGAATTGTGGACAAAGTTGCGTGGACAACGAAGAAACCATTATCTCATCACAAAAGAACACACGCTTCAAAGGTAGAATATCAATCTTTCAATTTTAAAATATGGTGGACTAGGTAGCATTAACAATCAAAATTGAAAGTAGAATATGATAAAATATAATAATTGGACAAGCAAATTAGATATGGTAGACAAATGCCAATGGACAAGATACGGTCATCCACACATGCTCATCCACGCCTTTTCGTCCACACATGTCCATCCACACTTTCATTGAAGATTCTAGTAGACAAGTGCCGATGGACAAGATTCAGTCATCCACATATGCTCATCCACGCTTTTTCGTCCACACATGCATGCCCATTCACGCCTTCCTTGGTGATTCTAGTAGACAAGTGCCGATGGAAAATATACGGTCATCCACATGCTCATCCACGCCATAAACTACGAACGATCAATTTTTCATTATTATCGAAGCACATGGGCAAGTGATAACTGAAATGCAAAGATTGGGATAAAAATGATGCTGATTTATCTCAATTTTACATAATATCCATTACACAAATACAATGAAACAAGGTAGCAATAGCAAATAAAATTAAGAGTGAAACGTTAATCATCTTCTTTTTTTTTAACACTGGTTTTCATTTCTAAAAAGAAGAGGTACAGGAGCAAAGGATACCAGTAGGTATCTTACATACAAATTACAGTCTCAAAAACAGAGTACTATAACAAAACTCAACAGAGGAGCTAATGAATCTCTAGGGCGTGGGCTCCCCATAAACATATACACAAAAGCCTCAATTGATTCTCAAAGACGAAGCAGAAATTCTTCAACCCTTCTGTTCTGGAATCTTTCTTCAGAACACAAAAGGTCCTTCAAGAACCAAGAACAGACATCAACTTTAGCCTAAATGTCCATAATTCCATATCTAGTGATGAACTTTTATTGTGCACAATAATGCCATAACCTCAAGTAAACCAACTTTTACATGAGGCATTCACAAGCACTTCAAGAACCTAATATACTAATTTAACCATGAAGTAAAGAGCGTTGAGTTGAATCCATCACCAGATTCCCTAACATTTTTACTATATTAGTAATACATCAAACTATACTCAGTCATCGGTGTCCTCGTATAGAATTTAGTCAAACTAGTACAATAGACAAAGAATTTACTAAGACCAAAGTCAAACTCAGTAAAACTCTCCGAATCTCAAAACTTGAAATGCTTTAACAGAAGAAAAAAACGAAGAAGAAGTAGATTTGGTTCCTTTACCTCAAGCAATGGCGTCGAACGCCACTTGCATCATACATCACAATCAAGCTAAACCCTAAACAAACAGGAAATAATGAATCTGCTACTCCATGGCAAAGCGCGACAGAGGTCGTCAAAGCCATACAAAGCCACCGGAAGCATATAGTAGACGAAAATCCCATTTCCTCTCAATGAAGAAATTGATAACCATTTTACTCGATTGCGCAAAGAACCACGCGAAAACAGCTGAGACGAATGTCGAATTCGCCGAGAGCGTCGCCATGAAAGGGTTAATCTTTACCTTAGTCGAAGCCGTGACGCTCAAAAGGGCAATCCCTAATCCACCGTTGTGCTTCAGATCTCCGGCGAAATTCTCGGAAAACGCCGCCGTATCGTCTCTGTAAGCTCGAAAACGCGACATCCATAGCCGGGATTGAGACGAAACCAACCCTTTAATCGTTCGAATGATTGGGCGCAAAACACAAAAAAGGGTTTAACTGGAGACAGCGATTACTAGCATTGCAATCATGTTTAGGATTCGAGGAAGCCAAAGGGGATGATTTACAGCTTAACGAGATGGTGTTGGGAGCTTCGAACTTGTGGATAGAAGGTAGCTTAACGAAGGAAAGATTAGAAGAAGTGTGTGCTATGAGAAGAAAAAGGGTATAAGAGTCTTATTCTGTAATTAGAAAGTACAAAATGGAATGACTCCTCTCAAAAGTGTTACTAGAATGACTCTAATTTTTAAGTAAAAAGACCTCAAACCCTTGATTATCCTCAATAATCACAGATTTGCCATTTTAAATTAATTTTACAAGAAAAAATAATTGATTTACACAATCATCAATTAATTTATAATTTAAATTAGATTTAAGAAAATTATATCAACTACATATCAAATTTGTCGATTCACTTTCCTAAAATCAAATCTATTTCTTCCTAAAATCTCTCATTCACGTTTCTCAACCTTTTTCTCCCAGACCCTCTGCGATTGTTTTTGCCCTAGCCGTTGTTGCAACTATCACCGTCGTTCGTTTTCTCTTCCCGTGTCGTCTTCTCTTCCGGTGTCATCTTCTCATCTTCTCTTCCGGTGTCGTCTTCTTTTCTGGAGGAAATCGAAGAGTTTTGTCATCCTATCACCGTCGTTCTATCTCTCGGCGTTCTCTCTCTCAGCATTTTCCGGTGTGTTTTCCCACAACAAAACTGCCGTCGTCTCTGTCTCTCGGCGGTGTCGTCGACGCCTCTGGTCTCTGGTGGTCGGCAGAAGGTCTGGGTGTGGGTAAATCTCTCTCTCTCTCTCTCTCTCTCTCTCACTTTTCCACCTTTTTCTCTTGCTCTCACACTCTCTCTCTTTATTGGGATTGTGTTTTCCTTAGATTTTGTGTTGCAAATATATGTTTTTCCATTAGCGTTTATTGCTATGGTGATAACTTTGTGGGGTTATGTGTGTGGATCTTGTTTGTAAGTGATAATTTAAGTCTCGATTGATCTATTTGCTAGTTTGTTTTCATGAAGTATTTTGCTAATTTCTTTGGTAGTTGTTTCAACTCTTCCGTTTTGATTGTGAGAAAAGGGGAAACTGATAAATGTGTTTCCTTATTGTTCATAGCCGCCGTTCGGAGTTTCTTGGAGGAAGGCAAAGAGTCTCGGAATTTTACGGAGGAAGCGAAGAGTCTCAGCGTTTTATGGAGGAAGGCGAAAAGTCTCGGCGTTTTACGGAGGAAAACGAAGAGTCTCGCGTTTGTGGCAGATTTTTTTAGCTGCGATAGAGTTATTTACTATCTCATATGCATAATGTTTTGATGGCAGACTTGTTTTACGTATTACGAGAAACTTAAATTTTTGTTGTTACGATAGAGTTATTAGATTTGTTTTACCTATTGCGGCAGACTAAACATTTTGTTTATACGATAGAGTAATTAGGCATACGACATATTTAAAATATATTTATAGCATACTTATTACTCTCTCATAGTACACTTGTTGTTATATGACGTTTTGATGATAGTATTGTTTTACCTATTGCGGCATACTTATATTTCGTAGCAACTAATGATCTTCTTCCAAATATGACTACTACAAGTAAAAAGATGAAGTATCCTCAGTGAGAATACAAAGAGGAAAAAGCACCAATTCAACAAAGAAGTATCAAACACATCCTCGTTCAAATGATGTTAAATACTTAAAGAGTAACACAAATCCTCCACACAAAAAACAACCTGAAATTGATAATAAATCTACTTATTCTACTATTTTCTTGCATTTTTTTCCTACGAAATCATTCATCTATTTCATTTCTAGCATAATTTAGTGTATTCACATATGTATCATATTATCAAAGTTTCTTTTGTCTATCGGTATTGTATATTGCAAATGTGTGATTGTGCTTTCATCAAAAAGTTCACTTTTTCCGTATCGGCAACTGCAAACGATATTGGAAATATCTTTAAATTGCCATCTTAAGTTGTTGCTATGAGAAGTGTCCCTTTATATTTACCCTGCAGATATGACCCATCCACAACAACTACTTTTCTTAGGAAAGGAAACTCTGACATGCTTGCACCAAATGCGATGAAGAGGTACTTAAATCTATCACTACCATCAACCTCAAGACGGGTTAGTGTTCCAAGATTATCTCTTTTTATCATGTGTAGATACGCAAGTAATGTTTCATACCCTTTCTCGGGAGTTCCTCTAACTAGCTCTCGGGCAAATTTTAGTGTCCGATGAGCTTTCCAATACTTCATATGTGTAGCAATACACAATAAATATGTCACATTCAATATAATAAATCTGGCATAAAAAATAAATAAATCTGGCATCAAAAAATAATTAAGTCTAACGTGACGTAAATTTACCTTAATTCCAAAATGAAAGTTCATCAAGTTTGCTACATGACTGGGCAGAACAGATGATTTAACACCACCAACATAATCCTTGTACAACACCATTCCAAGGAAATCAACATACCTTGTAGTTTTATTAGCAGCTAGAACTCTGCAGCCTCTCGCGTTATCGACAACAAATAGCCATCTGCAATTCTCAAACTGCCAGCGACCACATACAAGAATCACTTGCTCCATAGTAGGAGAAGACCTCTTATGAGTCGTCGAAGGGAAGAACTGAGAAGAACGAGAAATCTGATGATGTTGGAGAATAACGGCGGCAACCCTAGCGCAACCAATGTCGCAGGTGGTACTGTAATTTCTCAGATTTTTAAGGATAAAATCGGGATATTCACACCGTAGTAAAAAACTGCCGTAAGAGACAATTAAATATGCGGTTAAAAGTTTACCACCACATGGTTATTCTAGTAAGACTACCATCACTATTCAATAAGTCTGTTATGAAATGTCTACCACCATTGTAAGATATATGTCTGCCATCGATAAGTCTACTGCCAAAAAAAGGTTATTCTAGTAAGAGAACAAGTATGCTACCATTAGAAATTAGAAAGTCTGCTATCAAATAACTTACTTTTTTTTAAGTCTGCTATAACGTAGAAAAACCCTGCCATAACGTAAGAGTCATTCTAGTAATTAAAATTGATGACAAAATAAGTCTGTTTAGCGTAGACTTATTTATTTTCATTAAAACTTTGCCACCATTAACTAAAGTCTACCACCACGCGGATAAATAACTCTGTCAAAAAATCATAAATCTGTGACAGATTTGTATCAATAGATTTTAAATCTGCCAATTTTTTAATAAATTTGTGGTGTCGTTTGGTAAATTTAATAAAAAATCTATCGAACAAAGTTAACTTTGCCAATTGAAAATAAGTCTGGCAAAGAAAAATATTTTTGTCACGTCGTATAACAGATTTTGTATATAAGTTTGTCTATTGTCATTAACTCTGTCATTCGGAAATAAATATGTTATGTCATAAGACAGACTTATATGTTTAAGTCTACCGTCTCGTATTAAGTCTATCACCCGAAACAAAAATCTGCTAAATTACAATAACTTTACTACCAATATCTTGATAGATTTATTATGATAGACTTATTGAAAATCGAAATACGTGGTGGCAATATCGTAAATAAGTGGACGTTTTTGCTGAGCTGGAATTTAATTAGTAATGGCATTCCTGTAATAACGTTTTTGGTACAACATGCCCAAAAGGGCAGTATGGGTAATAACTTTATTAGAAACACATTTCTCTTTCCTAAGTTATTCTAATAATTAAATCTAAAATTAAGGTCATTCAAGTAAATCACCCTTATTCCTATGAAAAACTTCAGCAACTCAAACTTAAACAAAATAATTGGTGCGGCAAACAATATATATATAAGATTTTTATTGTTTTAAGCGATATAAAAAAAAAAAAAAAAACTTTCAATAGTTTTATTTAAGCTTCAAAATTAGTTTGGTAGATTAATTAGCTCTATCCAGCATCTATCTACTAAAAAAATTTGATTTGTAAAAGACTTTCCGCATTAAAATCAAGTTCCTGCTTTTCTCACCGTTTTCTTTTCTTTTCTTTTGGTAATTTTTGGATCTATCAATTTGTATGCTTTTACTTTTTCCGTACTCGAGCTCACATGCGGTCTAAGCTTTCTCGTATTAGATCCGTTTCTATCAAGATTAGTCACTTTAATCTCATATGATGCTCACAACTCACAAGCCTAACGCTTTGAAAGCAAACTTTTTTCCATGTGTTTAATATAGGCTCCTTTTTTCGTAACTCGTAATGATAAATGTATAGTTCTAACTTTTTTCAACGCGACCGTTTTGTTGTGGTGTTCCCACACAAGACGTTTGATGAATAATGCACTTTCCCTTGAAAAATTTTGCTAAACAAGTGAACTCCGTACCATTATCGCTACGCACCATCTTGACTTGTTTGTTGAATTGTCGTTCGGAATAAACGCATAAATTTTACAAGATATGGCTCACTTCCGACTTTTCAAGTAGCAAATGCGTCCAAACCGAACGAGAGTAATCGTCAACTATTGTTAAAAAAATATTGAGCTCCGTAGGAAGAAGCAACACGGTATGGGCCCCAAACATCAACATGAATCAACTCAAAACACTCCGTTGTTTTATTAGAACTTTCATGAAAAACATCTCTTGTTTGTTTAGCCCGAAAGCAAATGTCGCAAGGACTTGGGCTAGCATTATTGTAAATACAAAATAAAACGGGTAAGACGAAAGCGCAGAAAACGCAGGATGTCCCAACCGATGGTGCCACAAAGCTTGGTCATCAGATGCATCCACTTTAGCAGCTCTAACCGTTGCCACATCCGTAAAATAGTATACCCCATCATGTTCTCCACCGGGTCCAATCAGAGTCCTCGAAAAACGGTCATGTAAAACGCAAAGGATATCAGTAAACATTGCAAAGCAATCTTTCATTTGCTTTAGAATTTTTGAAACCGATATAAAAGAGCAATTCAGATTCGGCACATAAAGAACATCAAACAGAGATATGCGATCTGTGAGATGAAGAACGTCTTTGCTCCTAGAAAAAGTGATATTGCCATCGGCAAAACCAACCGAGCACGGGGACGTGTCGACGATATCAGTTAGGAGCGAAATATTCCCAGTCATATGATGGGAAGCTCATGTATCAATAATGACATCGCCATGTTTCTTACCAGGTAACTTATCGGGATCGCTATTCGACTTCTCCTGAGCCATCAAAGAAATAGCTTTCCATTGCTCATGTGTAAAATCAGAAAAAAAACGGTGACATTCGGACTTGTTGTATGTGCCACAACAGCCTGACCATGACCCCAACCAGCGAGTTTAGCACTCGAACCACGACCTCTGCTCGTACCACGACCTCCTGTCATTATTTGGCGCTCTGTATACCATTCAGGGTACCCATTCAATTACCAACAAAAGGCTCTCTCATGACCCGAACGACCAAAATGTGAGCAAAGCCAATTACCAGCTTTGTTACGATCACCACCACCAGAAGACTCCACTAGCGCATCACTGCTCGGTTCACAGCGAAAAGGAATTTCAGAATGTGGAAAATCCCGACGAGCTATGAAACCAATCGCATCTTGCTGCTGCTCACGCGATATGGCGACAGAGAGACGTTGTTCCTCTCGAATTACTCGAGAATAAACTTGCTCCAAATCTGGGGAAGGATCAGCATCAACAACCGACTGAATCACGTTCGCAAATCGTGCTTCATCAAGACCCATAACAAACTGATGCACCTTATCCTCTTCACGTAGTATGGCGAACGTAATTGCAAGACCACACTTACAACCTCCACACGAACAAACAGGAATAAGTTTGTAAGTGTACAACTCATCCCACAATGCATGAATCTTCCCGTAATAATCAATCACAGGTTGCCCATCTTGACGACAAATCGCAATTTGGGCACGAAGATGGTGAACTCGAACTTTGTTCCCCACCGAGAACCTCGTCTTCAAGTTTTCCCACAAATCGTGAGCATTGGTGAGGAAAGACACATCAGAACGAATAACCATGGAATTCACATAACTCCATGATTCCAACTCGGAGCTATCAGCCGCTGGTTTCTTCAACGACCCGTCGATGAAACCAGTCTTCTTCTTCGCTTAAAGTGCATTGAGCATCTCAGCACACCATTCATTGTAGTTATCCCCTGTCAGAACAACCGCAATAATCATAGAGCCTGGATTGTCTGAAAGAAACAGAGAATACGGAGTTACCACGACAGATTGTTCAACAACAGTAATCGAACCAGAAGTTGCATCATCACCAGCCATGTCTTCCAAGAGAAAGAAAAAAAAACTCGATTCAACTGAAACTAGAATCGAGAATATTGAATCTAAACAGAGATTCAAGCTTGAAAGAAAAAAAAAATATGAACTGAGGATCAACTGATCGAATCAAGAAATTAGGTTTCAGAATCTTGTTTACTCTGATACCATGAAGAACTTTCGCTGTGTGTTATTTCATTCGTGGTTACATGATTTTATACAAAGGAAAAGGAAGAAGCTAGTGGAGAGGAGCGCAAATGGAAGGGAGTGGTTGACCTCCAACAACTCTTAATGGAGACAACTCTTAGTGGAGAATACTCTATTATTACTTTCTCTATTCCTACACTATTAGCCCAATAAAGATCACGACTAGGGCAAAATTTCAGAAACACTTGAAACATTCGTTCCTATCACATAACTATGAGTCTATGACCGTACGATGTATACTGGAAAATCTGAAATAAGGATCCCGTTTGGTGGATAAATATCCTGAATAATTTTTTCTTTTGATTACTCGAAATGAAATGTTTGACCGTGAGATTCAGTTAGTGTCACACTTTATAGGAGGATTGAGACCCCAAATCTAGAATGCGTTGGTGCAATTTGATCTGACTACGACTGCGGAAGCTCATCAAAGAGTTGTTGCGTTCAAATAACAGTTCAAAACAAGCTCAACTTAGAGTTCTTCGAGTCGTAATAGGATTGATGGTGGTAAGAGATTGATGGTGGCATTAAGGTGCCTAATTCCCGAGGAGGTGAAGACACGGCAGTTGGACATACTTCAACGACGGGTGCTTTGGGGGACAAGCAGACTTTACGTCGTTCTTCTAGACCGAATGCTTTACATTGTTTTCATGTGGAGAACATGATCATATTCAAACCGCATGTCCAAAGAAAAATAGACATGGACTGTTACTTGATGAGGTGAAGTGAGATGATGATGCAGGCGATGAACAAGAGATTGGTGATGATTTGCCGGTGGATCGCAACAGTGGCGATCAGGGCACGATGTTGGTGACACGCCTCCAATAGCACATGAAGAACCGTGATTTCGGACAAACATATTTCAGTCCACTTGCACGATTAAGAGTAAGGTTTGTCGGTATGCGATTGATTTAGGAAGTTGTATGTTAAGTTTCATGGGTTTCCAACTCAAAACCAATTGGCAATGCGTGGATTGGCCTAAGCCTTATATATTAGCTCAAATAGCTTCTCACTTCCAATGTGGGATATATTCTTCACACGCCCCCTCGAGACAATGACCCATCTAGCCATTAATCTCAACAATATTTCATTATATGATTAATTTCAGATTATATCGATCGGGCCTCTTTCGATGGGCTGGATCGATTTCGGTTCGGATTGGGCAGCGTGTGTTCGGGCTCTGATACCATGTTAAGTTTTCTGGGCTTCCAACTCAAAATCATTTGGCAATGAATGGATTGGCTCAAGTCCCTTATATATTAGCTCAAATCCCTTCTCACTGCCAATGTAGGATATATTCTTCACACGCCCACTCGAGATAATGGTCTGTTCAGTCATTAATCTCGATAATATCCCATCATAGGATTATTTTTGGGTTAGATCGATCGGACTAATTCGGGTCCCACAAATTTCAGTTAAGATCGATCGGGCTTCTTTTGATGGACCATATCGATTTTGGTTCGGATTGGGCAGCATGTGTTCAGGCTCTGATACCATGTTAAGTTTTATGGGCTTCCAACTCAAAACCAATTGGCAATGAGTGGATTGGCCTAAGTCCCTTACATATTAGCTCAAATCTCTTCCCATTTCCAATGTGGGATATATTCTTCACATATTCTTCACATTGTCGTAACGTTGTATCAGAGGACGAGTGTCGCACGTTGGGCCTAAGACGAGAAGATCACTTGGCTCCTTATAAGCTGACATGGTTGAAGGAAGGTAAGAAGATACGGATCACCCAGAGAACATTAGTGTCATTTCGATTGACCTATATTACAAGGGCACAATCTTTTGTGATGTGGCGCTTATAGATGTGGGACACCTTTTATTGGGGCGACTGTGGCAATATGATTGCGATGTGGCTCATAGTGTCAAGAGTAAAGTCTACAACTTTGTGTGTCACAACCGTCGGATTGTGTTACTCCCAAGTCAAGTCACGATACTTCATTGTTGGACGAATCACCTAACAAGGACGCAAATAGGGAACATAAGACACAAGATATGCATGATGCAAATGTTCTTCTTTGTTCCATTGCATCATGTGAAAATGAGTTTTCGGAGAGTGGTTTTGTCGTGGTTCTTTTGTTGACAGGCGCGTCTTCTCATACGGCAACACTAGTGGCAACAACATTTAGACGCCGGACTTGTACCAAAAGATATGAGACTCGAGTAGAACGAAAATCGAAGAATGGCCTAACTGGATCCCAAAAAGCAGCAGCACTGGCAGAAACGAGCACACGACCGAAACGGAAGCAAAGCCAATAACTACTCCAAACATGGCTAGCTATTCTAAGGAACCGATTCACTCGAGAATACAGAGGCACAAAGCAAAGAGACCTTGAAACATTGATTGGGAAAACGCTAAAAAGACCACCAACTCTTACACGTGAACACTCGCAAACCAGCCTAAACCATCTACATACAAAACACAGGTCACCTCCTCGCAAAAGAAGAACTAAAGATCGATATCACTATTTTGTATTGAAGCCAAACTCCAAACCACAAAAAGCCTCAGAGAAGGACTGGTAGATGCCTCCATGGTGAAATACCATCCGAATGACATAAACCCAAAATCGAAACTAGTCGGACGCTAAACAAGTGGTAACATGTCTATAAATTTATTTATTTTTAAATAAAAACTCATTTTAATTTGTTTTTAAACTCCAACTTGGTCGCTTCCCAAGTAGTAAGGAGATGGAAATTCATCGGAGAATAGGAGAAGAAGCGGAGAGATGAGATTTTTATTTTTATTGTGATTAAAATAAATAAATAAATAAAATAATGATTTAATTATTTTTTATTTAAAAATAAATAAATTTACATGCACATCACCTCCAACTTTTTAATCGGAAACTGAACAGTTCCGTTCATTTTTTTGTTTGCGCAAATTCAAAAGCTAATTTTAGGATTTTATGTATAAACATAACTTATTTAAAGGTTTAAAATATAAGTGTAGTATATTTAAGGTTTCGTGAAGAGGAGGGGTGAGTAATGGGGATTACTCAGTGAGGATGAACTTTAGGGAGGCTCACTGTTCACTTCCAGACAATTACGCGAGATACTATTGTGAAAGTCTAATCCTAAAACCAGCACAAACAATATTGGGTAACGTCACAACATTTCCTAACAGAAGGGTCCGAAGACACCGAGGGTTCGCCCAACCCTCACGGCGTTGAGAACCAATGCCAAAGTACACGACCCCACTGGTTCCATCACACATAAAGTTCTAAGTGTCAAGGTATATACTCCACCAGTCCCAGCAAACAAATTGGTTCTAGTGCCAAGGTATACACTCCACTAGAACAATCACAACAGAAGGTTCCAATGCCAAAGCGTACGACCTCACCAGTTCCAGCAAGCAATAAGGTTCCGATGCCAAGGCATACACTCCACCAGAACAGTCACAATAGAAGGTTCTAATGCCAAAGTATGCACCCCACCGGTTCCAACACACAGACGTAGTTAACTTCAAACAATACCAGATTAAACCTTATCAGTCTCAACCACTAGGTTCAGAACTCACGAACAGAACTCAACCAAATTGTAACAATGGGGATCTCAGTTCATAACAACAATTCACTAGGTTATTAGGGTTCATCAATCATTAATCCATATTCAAGTAACTTGTTCATCAAACAACAATCATCCATCACAAACCCTAGAAACAGATCTAGCATAACCTAACAACATATCTAGAAATTCATGGTGTAATATATATAATATAGTCAATTAGCAATCAACAGAGAACACTAAACAAATCAAATAGCTTGCTTAGTGGAAAGCTAGGGTTTAAAAGAAGACTTGATCAAAAACAGTGAGATCTTGTATGAAAGAGAGGGGCAACAAGTCCTTACCTTGGCATAGGAGGAGGCGATAGAAGAGAGGAGAAGGAAGGAGGAGGAGTTTTATCACCAGAACTCGAGGAGGAGGAAGGGGAGCTCGGTGTCGGAGAATGAGGCGGTGGCGTCGTCATCGCGGCGAGGAGAGAGAGACCGAGGGCAAGGAGAGAGAGAGAGAGTGATCGCGCGGAGGAGAGAGAGGAAGAGAGAGACGGCGTGAGAGAGAGAGGAGAGGTGAGTTTGTGTTTAAAAACGAATGAATGTTTTAGAAATTAAAAACGAAAATGAAAAATTAATTAATAATTAAAAATTTTAAATAATTATAAAATATTATTAAAAGTTTTAGAAATTGTTGGAAAATTACAAAAATAAAACTAAATCAAAATAAATATGGCGGGAAATCATCGAATTTCGATTTGAAGTATTTCGCCATTTTGTCTCTCCTTGTTTGCTGAGTCGAGAGCTTGTTCTCTGATATTAGCGTATTTTAACTCTTTTTGACATGCATTTCACTTAGTTTTTGTGTCTTAATTTGTGTGTTCATAGAGTTTTTCTATAATTTTGCATTCATAAGTAGAAATTAGTAGATTTTAGATAGGTCCTAGAGAGTTTTGGTGCATTTGGAATGTTTCAGGTGCTTGCTGGAGTTTACGGGAAGATCATGGACTAAGAGGAGCCGCACGACCGAAACTTGAAGTCTTGTATCGGGGTACTCAGAACCGATGCACCACCCCGATATCGAGCTGTCTAAAGAAGGGTGTTGTATCGGTGGTGTGCATCGGTTAGGAGCACACCGATACACAACCGATACACCTGCAGAAGAACATACCGGCCCTGCACATCGGTATCAAGCATGCCGATACAACCTCAACAGAAATGATCTGTCACTGGCGAAGAAGTAGGTATCGGTACTCGGTTAGGGGGTCATGCATACCGATGCAGCTAAAGAAGAAAAGAAGGAGACAACATCGACATGGTATATCGGTATCGAGCATACCGATATGAGGTAAAGGAAAAGAGACCCGTCCCTGTGAAGAAGTAGTTATCGATGCTGTATTCTGGGGTCGTGCACACCGATGGGAACTGAGGAAATAAGGAAGAAGAACACAACGGTGCCATGTATCGGTATTGAGCATACCGATATCAGTTCAAGAGAAAAAGACCCGTCACTGCGAAGAAGAAGATATCGGTGCTCTGTTCTGGGACTACGCATGCCGATGCAATCCCACGTACCCAGCAAATATCAATATCGACATGAAGCATCGACATGGAGCAACCGATATCATCCTACGAAGACCCAAACCCACCGGGTTGACCCGGCTCGACCTGTTTGTATTTAAGCCAAAAACGCTAATTAGAAGGGGAAGATTTATTACTTTTATTTTTCTAAGACCTAAAACACGTTTCTTTGAGAGAGAAGAGAGATTGTAAGAGATTTTGGTGTTTTATGCAAGTTCTCGTCTAATTCTATCTTCTTATATTTTCCCATGAATCTAAATATTTCCTTTATAGGATTTGTGTAGATAAACATGAGTTGTTAGTAGATTTCTAGGATTCTAGGGTGAAGTAGATTTAGGTAATGTTAGTGTGAATCAATGATGTTAGGGCTTAGATTATTAATTATCCTTCCTTGTTTAGTGTTCTTAATGCTAAATTGACCTTGATCTAGTCAATTTAGATCATAGGGAATTTCTCGCCCAGAAGGTGTTCGACGAAATTCCCCAATGAACTAATCAAGGGATATTGCATTCTTAGCCTATGGAAGTAGTTGTCTAAGATGTTTATTGATTAAATGATCTGGTTTTTAATGCTTGGAAGTTACTAAATCACAAATGGGAATTTGTTCTTGGTTTGGTAATTTCCAAAGCGACTGATTCCAAGGGATTGGATTAGTCTAATTGTATGATCATAGTCTAAGGATTAACATTACTTGATTATATTGACATCATTGTGAACCTCTAAAATTATCAACAAATCGTATACTTCACCCTTGGATTCGTTTTTAGTATTGTCTTAAACCATGATTTGCATTCTAGTTTGAGTTCTTATCTTTTACTTCAGTCAATTAGAACTTGTTTTCATTAATAATTAGGTTGTTAGAAAACCTTCTTTTGATTCGCTTAGATTAAGAAGTTTTATGTATTCTTAGTGTTTAATCTTAACCCATTATGGATTGACATCTCAAGTACTACGATGACATGAGTACGCTTGGGAC
>PKMM01016163.1:736279-749453 GCA_002933915.1 Eutrema heterophyllum | reverse complement strand
ACGAGAAGGGATATCAAAGCTCTAAATGAGAAGATGGATAAGCTTATCCAAGCTTCACAATCAACGGTTAACTATGTTGGTGATTTTGATGAGAACCAATGCTATCAAGAGGGAGTTGAAACTGATGCTAAGCAAGAAGAGATCAATTATGTGGGAGGTCAAGGTGGCTACCAAGGAGGCTTCAACCAAAACTATAGGAATCACCCAAACTTTTCCTATCAAAGCAACAACGTGTCCAACCCTCAAGACCAAATATATCCACAACAAAACACTCAAGGTTAAGGCTTCCAACAAAAGCACTTCAACACTTCCAACCAACAAAGACCGTTTGTTCCAAGGAACAACTTTCAAGGAAACCAAGGTGGGTTTCAACCAAAACAACAATCCACACCACCCGGTTTTGTGCACCAAGGACAAGCTAGCAACAAAACGCCAAAAGACAACGAGATGAAGAATATGCTTCAACAACTACTACAAGGCCAAGCTCAAGGAGCCATGGATTTGAGTAAAAAAATGGCGGAAATGCACAACAAGGTGGACTGTTCTTACAATGACCTCAACTCCAAATTCGAGGCATTGTCATCAAGAATGACGCACATGGAAGGCAAAGGTGCCTCATCTTCCTCGCGGCCACAAGGAACTTTACCGGGCAAACCCGAAGCTAATCCAAAGGAATTTTGCAATGCTATTACATTGCGTAGTGGGAAAGAGCTTCCCCCACGAGAGCACCCATCTAATCTCAACGCGGGCGTTGAGAAACAAAGTGGGGAGGCGGTCAATGAAAATGAAGAGCATGTGGGCGAAGAAGATGTTGTTTTGGGTAAACTTAAGGAAACAAGGATTGCGGAAGACAAACCAGGGGAAACACCTACAAAGAAGAAGACTACTTGTGTCCCGCCACCGTATGAACCAAAGCTTCCTTTCCCGGGCCGCTTCAAGAAGCAACTCTTGGAAAAATATAGGGCAATTTTTGATAAACAAATGGACAAGGTCCAAGTGACAATGCCCTTGGTTGATGCTTTCTTGTTGGTTCCACAATACAACAAGTTCCTAAAAGATGCAATCACAGATCGAACCAAGGACTTGGAAGGAATGGTGGTGCTTTCTCATGAATGTAGCGCCATAATTCAAAGGCGAGTAGTACTCAAGAAGTTGGGAGATCCGGGAAGTTTTACTCTTCCTTGTGCTCTTGGGCCACTAGCCTTCAAACATTGCTTGTGTGATCTTGGAGCAAGCGTGAGTTTGATGCCTTTCTCGGTGGCAAAACGTCTCGGCTTCACCGTCTACAAAACTTGTAGAATCTCTCTCGTGCTAGCGGATAGGTCGGTACGACATCAAATTGGAATGCTTGAGGATTTACCGGTACGAATTGGAGACTTTGAGGTACCCACCGATTTTGTTGTTCTTGAGATGGATGAAGAACCCAAGGATCCTCTAATCTTTGGAAGGCCGTTTTTAGCCACCGCCGGGGCTATAATAGATGTACGGAAAGGGAAGATTGATCTTCATTTGGGCAAAGACGATGTGCTTAAGTTTGACATCAATGACATGATGAAGAAACCCACAATCGATGGACAAGCCTTCTACATTGAAACCATGGACGAGCTAGCGGACGAGCTTCTAGAGGAACTGAACTTGGAGGATCATCTTCAGATTGCTTTAACAAAGGAGCATGGTGACAATGGGTATCTTCATGAGGGGAGTGTTGGTTACATGAAGTTGCTGAACTCGCACAAAGAAATCGTTGGAGAGAGTTTGTTTTTGGAGCTAACCGACAATGAAATTGCCAAATACGGTTTGGAGCATAATATAAGCGCATTGGACATCGATTACATGAGTGCCTTGGATGTCGATCTAGAGGATGATCAAGAAGCTAGCAATGGTGAGACTAGCTATGATGAAGATTGGAGCGAGCTAAAGGCCCCAAAGGTGGACCTCAAACCGCTCCCGATTGGGCTAAGGTATGCGTTCTTAGGTCCAAATGAGTCATACCCGGTGATAGTTAATGATGAGCTTAATGAGCATGAGACTTCCACTCTTTTGAAAGAATTGAAGAAATTTAGGAAAGCCATAGGTTATTCACTAGTTGATATTAAAGGAATTTCTTCATCTCTTTGTACGCATCGAATTCATCTAGAAAACGAATCGATGACTTCTATCGAGCTTCAAAGAAGGTTAAATCCTAATTTGAAAGAGGTTGTCAAGAAAAAGATTCTCAAACTTCTAGATGCGGGGATCATTTATCCTATATCCGATAGTACTTGGGTATCCCCGGTCCATGTGGTGCCTAAAAAGGGTGGAATCACGGTTATTAAAAACGAAAAAGATGAACTAATCCCGACTAGGACTATCACCGGTCATAGAGTTTGTATTGATTATCGAAAACTTAACTCCGCCACTAGAAAAGATCATTTCCCTCTTCCCTTCATTGATCAAATGCTTGAAAGGCTTGCAAACCATCCATATTATTGTTTTCTAGATGGGTACTCGGGATTCTTCCAAATCCCGATTCACCCTAATGATCAAGAAAAAACGACATTTACATGTCCATATGGTACCTTTGCTTATCGAAGGATGCCATTTGGGCTTTGTAACGCACCAGCAACCTTTCAAAGGTGCATGATGTCGATTTTCTCGGATTTAATTGAAGATATGGTTGAAGTTTTCATGGATGATTTTTCGGTATATGGCTCTTCGTTTGGTGTTTGTCTTTCAAATCTTTGCAGGGTACTCCAGCGATGTGAAGACACCAACCTCGTGCTCATGCCACTTCATGGTGCGGGAAGGCATTGTCTTGGGACATAAGATATCGGGTTATGGTGGCCAAGCTTGTTCAAAGACGCTCACACCTACGTTTTATCGTGCGATGCTTGCCAACGAAAGGGGAACATAAGCAGAAGGGATGAGATGACCCAAAACCCCATCCTGGAAGTTGAAGTGTTCGATGTATGGGGAATTGATTTCATGGGACCATTTCCCTCTTCTTATGGAAACCAATACATCTTGGTAGCGGTCGACTATGTCTCCAAATGGGTTGAGGCGATCGCTAGCCCGACGAACGACGCCAAGGTGGTCATTAAGCTCTTTAAGTCAATCATCTTTCCAAGATTTGGGATACCAAGAGTGGTAATTAGTGACGGCGGAAGCCATTTTATTAACAAAGTGTTTGAGAGCTTGCTCAAGAAGCATGGGGTCAAACACAAGGTTGCCACACTTTATCACCCTCAAACCAGCGGTCAAGTGGAGGTTTCGAATCGCCAAATCAAGGCAATATTGGAGAAAACCGTGGGTAGCTCGAGAAAGGATTGGGCCAAGAAGCTAGACGATGCATTGTGGGCATACCGAACCGCATTTAAGACTCCCATTGGTACTACACCGTTCCACTTACTCTATGGTAAATCCTGTCATTTGCCCGTCGAGCTAGAGTACAAAGCATTGTGGGCAGTCAAGTTGCTAAACTTCGACATTAAGACGGCATCGGAAAGACGTCTTATCCAATTACATGAGCTAGATGAAATCCGTCTCGATGCCTATGACAGTTCAAAGATCTATAAAGAACGGACCAAGGCATTCCATGACAAGAAAATTGTCAAGAAGGGTTTCAAAATTGGAGACCAAGTGCTGCTTTTCAATTCCCGATTGAAGTTGTTTCCCGGAAAACTGAAATCAAGATGGTCGGGCCCGTTTAAGGTCAAAGAGGTACAGCCTTATGGCGCGGTGACGCTATGGAACAATACCGGTGGGGAATTCACGGTTAATGGGCACAGACTCAAACTATATTCAGCATCAGAATTCATTGAGGAAGGGACCTCGGTTCCTCTCTCGAGCCCATCAACCGCCTAAAAGGTACAAAACGTCAAGCTTAGTGACGTTAAACAAGTGCTCTTGGGAGGCACTCCCATGGTTATCTATGTACATATTTCAAATTTCCTAGTTCCTTTTTATGTTTTCTTTCATGTTTTCAGATTCCTTGAGTTTGGGTTCGAATGCGGGGGTGAAGAATAACTTTGAGAAAATTCGGATGACATATGGACATGAGATATCGGCATAGTACACATCGAGGTAGAATTTGGATCTGCATCGGCTTGGCATATCGGGAACAGACATCCCAAAATGAACCACCTAAGAGCTTCAGTGACCTGTCTACCTCTTGTATCGGTATGATGTTTAGGGAGAAACACCCCAGTATGATCTCATGAAAAGTTTTAAGGAGCTGCATCGGTCCCGTGTATCAAGAACAAGCACCCCGATACGATGCAACGAAAATTTCATCTTCCTTTTTCGACACTTGTATCGGTGACCTGTACTTGGGAGAAGCATCCCGATATAACTTCTCCAGACTAGCATCGTCTTCGTGTAGCGGGATAAGGCATACCGATATCCAACCCAGAAAATTTTCGTCATCTGTTGAGAAGCTCCATATCGGTTTCCTGCCTTGGGGAGACACATACCGATATCAAACCAAGAAAAGTTTGGGCGTCCTGTGATATAGTTTGTATCGGTATCGCGTTCTGGAGAGAGGGATACCGATATTTCCAGACAAAAAGCCACCAGTCTGTGGAGCACCTCTGTATCGGTATTCCGTTCAGAGTTACTACACACCGATGCATCCCCTCCAGGTAAGTCAACCTTTCCTTTGTGTTGACCCGGTACAATTTCGATAAACCAATCCGGTTTAATCCTGAAATTTTTTTTTTTCTTGTTCGGTTTTCTTCTCTCCCCTGCTTCTTTCTCTCGCGACCTGTCTTTTTCTTTGTTTTCTTTCTTCTTTTTTTTCTTCCTCCTTCACTTTCGCGTTTCTTCCTCTCTTTCTCTCTAAAACCTCTATCAATTCTGGTCCGATTTTTGTGATTCAAACCTCATTCTCTTCGATTTTCCCTGCACTTCGCGATTCCCATACAGATTTTGGCAGCATTGCTATCGTCACCACGGTATGGTCCCTTGAACCTTGAGTTTCCATGAAAGCTTCCCAAGTTTCCTCTTGCTAGAAATGCTTGTTTAGGGTTCGAAATTGGTTGGAGATGTTGGGGTTTGACTAAAAATAGATTGGGTTGTCGATTTCGTGGGCTGATTTTCTTGAATCGTGAGAAAATTTGAAATTTTGTGAGTTATGGTTCTTGAGCTTTAAGGAGCAACGAAAATCGACAGCATTTTTGGGAAATTGATTGATGACTGAGAACTTAACCCGTCTCTGCCATGATTGAAAGATACAACAAAGAACTAGCTTGGCTCATTAGCAAGATTGTGAAATTTGAACTTTGTAATTGACAAATTTCATCTTTTGATTGAATTTCACAACATTTGCTAATTCCCTTTCAAGTTCTATTTTTCTTGTAGGGGCAATGGTTCTAACAAAGCACGCAAGCAAACGGGACCAATCAACCGTTCAACGAAAAGAGGGTGATGGAGAAACAAGCTCGAGAGCTTAAGGAAAATCGATGCTTGTTTCACGGCAAGATCTTGAGAGTGATCACGGAAGTGAAACGGAAAGTGAAAGAGTTGTGGTAAAGGGAAAGAAAGCTCAGGCTCAAAAGGAAAAAGCCCGGGGGAAAAAGATTGCCGCGTCGAAAAAGAAAGTGGTCAAGGATGACGGTGGAAGTGAAATCAAGAATGAAAGTGAGAATGAGTGGGTTGTAGTGAGAAAGAAGAAAGCTACTAAACCAAAGCCGAAATCGACACCGGCGCTAACATACGCAGTGCTTTACAAGAAGCTTATGGATGTCGGTTTCAAAGGGACTAAATACATGGATCATGTCCTTCTCGGAGAACTCGGGATTCTTGAGGAAGTGAGAGCGATCTACAACAACATGGGGTTGGAGAAATTCTTCACGATGGCATTCCCCGCATATCAAGTTGCTACTTGCCAATTTTTGGCCTCCTTGACCGCAACCTTCTATGAGCACGGGAAACCGCGAGCAGACCGAGATCACGGGTTCATCAAATTCAATGTGAACCGTACGATCTACCACATGAGTTTCAGCGAGCTAAGTGCACTTTTTGGTTTTGAAGAGATGGGAAAATCGGCACACACGCACTTCGTTTTTCCAACAGATGAGCTCACCTCCTTGTGGAGCACCATCGGATATGGTGGCACTTTCAAACCTGGGCATACCAAGTCGTCACACATCCGTCATCCAGCCATCCGCTATGTGCACAAGGCACTATCCCACACATTGCTTGCTAGGCGAGAGACGGGGTACATTACTGAAGAGGAGATGGGTTTGCTGGATATTGGGCTCGCACCACTCATTGTCATATGCGACAATGGACAAAGACTCGAAGGAGATAGTTCCAGAACAGCTCTAGTAACGATACTTGTGCAACAACTTCTTCGCTACAAAGAGTGGGTGTCGACGACAAAAGATAAAACTCCGCAATTGAGTGTGGGTGGTATCATTACTCCAATATTGGAAGCAAACGGGATTAATGTAGGCTCGGTGAGAGACAAAGCCAAACCCGGCACCACAAAGGGGATAGAACGTATGGATGCGGTGTACTTAAACAAAACAAAATTTCTAGAAGGAAGGTTGGGAAGCTCCTACGCTTACAAGTTCAACCGAGATAGTCCGAATGAGGTGAAGATCATACTACCGAACCAGGCCCTCACCACATTCCAAGAGCGAATGAATATCACGTTTTACCCGACCGCGGACTACCTCTACAACGCCGCCATCCACCCAACCCTTGAACCAATCCGCAAACCGGGTTCACGAGGAGCAAAAGCCTACTCACAAGCCATTGAAGATGAAGAACAACAGCCTCCTTCGAGTCCCGTTTATGGAATTCAAATGTACTATTTCCAACCTTGTGACGGGCCCCCTCCCGACACAGCTTCACGACACACCCATCAGCACGTCAAGCTCCTTCAAAGATGGAACAAGTGGCAAGACAAAACAATAAGGAGCTTGGTGAAAACGGTCAAAGCAATGAAGAGCCAAGCGAAGGAAATAAAAAATCAAATCAAGGAGCTCACGGCAAAGGTTACCAGGGCAAGCTCATCTCACAATCCACATCAAAGCGAGTTTGTTGACGAAGAAGGCACCGGGGAGAACATGGATATCGATAGGCGCCATTCCTTTAACGGAACCATGGTACTCCATACCAATCCCGACCCTCCACGTGCTTCTTCCCATGAACGGCGTAGGCAGAAGAGGCGAACAACGAGATCACCGACACCTTGCTCAAGCAACATGTCATACTCCATGGACACATCCTCCTCCGTTGATTTCTGAAAGGTAACACTCCAACCTTGTAAATATGTCTTCAACCTTGGTACTTTCTCCGAAATTTCTTTCTCACCGAGATGGTGCGAGCTAAGTTTGGGGGAGGTACCCATAGCTAATGATGTGTTTCGTTTTGTTTCTTTTGGGTCTCATGCATTCATATAAGTGCATATAAAACCATAAAAATCGAAAAATTTGAAAAATCAAAAAAATCATCATATAGTTTTGCATTGCATTCTTTTTTAGGATTGAGTCTAAAAGCATATAGATATGCATTGCATATGCATAGGGAGCGATGATAGAAACAAAAGCTTAGCATTTCATTCGACGTGATACCGTTGTTAATCATACCATATTGCTTGAACATCTTTTGAGAAACTTGTAAAACTTCGAGCTTTGAACTCTCCACTTGAAACTCATTGTCTTGTTGATGTTTGCTTGATTTGAAACCAACTCCTTGACTATTGGACTTAATTGAACTTAATTGTCTCACTTATGGGCTTGTGTATGCTTAACCATGGTCACTTGAAAACATCCAAGTCATCTTTGCATTAATCTTTACCACTCTTGTTGACTTGGGTGGCCATTCGTGCGAATAAATGGTATCCCCGCCTTTAAACCCAACCATTTCTTTCCGTCCTTGATGATTTTTTGAGTGAGGCCTCTTTTCTTGATAGTACTACACTTGTAAAATCTCGTAAGTATCGAGAACGACAAAGGATAGCTTCCATTTGCTAGGTTTGTTATTCTCGGGAAATTGGCTAGTGACTAGAAAAAGAAAGATCATGGGTTGAGANCAACAAAAAGAAAAAAAAAAAAAAAAAAAAAAAAAAAAAAAAAAAAAAAAAAAAAAAAAAGGGAAAGGAGTAGTGTTGAAAAGAAAAAGAATCGAAAAGAGCGAAAAGAATTTTCTAAGAATGATTTGAGAAAAAAATGATCTAAAGGGTAGAGGTTTAGGCTGGTAAAAGACAAAGAGGAAAGCACTTGGGTAGAAATTAAGATTTGGATACTCAAAGTTTAGGGAAGGGTAGAACAATGGAAGTGAATACTTTGTATGTGTTAATTGTTCCGATCTTCCTTGCTTTTGCGAAGTGTTTGTGTTCCGTTTTTGACTTAGAGTTAACCACCAAATTGAACTCTTGTTCACATTGATAAATTTTTAGCTTGTTCAACCGATTGGTCTATAGATCACTTGCCCATTTGTGAGACCGCGCTTTGAAACGAATAATTGAATGTGAGAGTTGGTTGATAAGACGGTAATCGAGTGCTTGACTTTGAGTGTAGAGAAAAATATTTGGAGTTGCAATAAGCCTTGAGAAGTTAGAGTTGATTAGGAAGTTTGTTCTTGCAATTTGTTATCATTTTCCAAGGACATCATGGTGAATGCTTTGCTAGCTTCTTTTGATTTGAGCTCCCGCCTCCAATCGTTTTCTTCGACTTGTTTATGTTTGTTTGCTTGAGGACAAGCAAACTGCAAGTTAGGGGGAATTGATATTAGCGTATTTTAACTCTTTTTGACATGCATTTCACTTAGTTTTTGTGTCTTAATTTGTGTGTTCATAGAGTTTTTCTATAATTTTGCATTCATAAGTAGAAGTTAGTAGATTTTAGATAGGTCCTAGAGAGTTTTGGTGCATTTGGAATGTTTCAGGTGCTTGCTGGAGTTTACGGGAAGATCATGGACTAAGAGGAGCCGCACGACCGAAACTTGAAGTCTTGTATCGGGGTACTCAGAACCGATGCACCACCCCGATATCGAGCTGTCTAAAGAAGGGTGTTGTATCGGTGGTGTGCATCGGTTAGGAGCACACCGATACACCTGCAGAAGAACATACCGGCCCTGCACATCGGTATCAAGCATGCCGATACAACCTCAACAGAAATGATCCGTCACTGGCGAAGAAGTAGGTATCGGTACTCGGTTATGGGGTCATGCATACCGATGCAGCTAAAGAAGAAAAGAAGGAGACAACATCGACATGGTATATCGGTATCGAGCATACCGATATGAGGTAAAGGCAAAGAGACCCGTCCCTGTGAAGAAGTAGTTATCGGTGCTGTGTTCTGGGGTCGTGCACACCGATGGGAACTGAGGAAATAAGGAAGAAGAACACAACGGTGCCATGTATCGGTATTGAGCATACCGATATCAGTTCAAGAGAAAAAGACCCGTCACTGCGAAGAAGAAGATATCGGTGCTCTGTTCTGGGACTACGCATGGCGATGCAATCCCACGTACCCAGCAAATATCAATATCGACATGAAGCATCGACATGGAGCAACCGATATCATCCTACGAAGACCCAAACCCACCGGGTTGACCCGGCTCGACCTGTTTGTATTTAAGCCAAAAACGCTAATTAGAAGGGGAAGATTTATTACTTTTATTTTTCTAAGACCTAAAACACGTTTCTTTGAGAGAGAAGAGAGATTGTAAGAGATTTTGGTGTTTTATGCAAGTTCTCGTCTAATTCTATCTTCTTATATTTTTCCATGAATCTAAATACTTCCTTTATAGGATTTGTGTAGATAAACATAAGTTGTTAGTAGATTTCTAGGATTCTAGGGTGAAGTAGATTTAGGTAATGTTAGTGTGAATCAATGATGTTAGGGCTTAGATTATTAATTATCCTTCCTTGTTTAGTGTTCTTAATGCTAAATTGACATTGATCTAGTCGATTTAGATCATAGGGAATTTTTCGCCCGGAAGGTGTTCGACGAAATTCCCCAATGAACTAATCAAGGGATATTGCATTCTTAGCCTATGGAAGTAGTTGTCTAAGATGTTTATTGATTAAATGATATGGTTTTTAATGCTTGGAAGTTACTAAATCACAAATGGGAATTTGTTCTTGATTTGGTAATTTCTAAAGCGACTGATTCCAAGGGATTGGATTAGTCTAATTGTATGATCATAGTCTAAGGATTAACATTACTTGATTATATTGACATCATTGTGAACCTCTAAAATTATCAACAAATCGTATACTTCACCCTTGGATTTGTTTTTAGTATTGTCTTAAACNTACTAAATCACAAATGGGAATTTGTTCTTGATTTGGTAATTTCCAAAGCGACTGATTCCAAGGGATTGGATTAGTCTAATTGTATGATCATAGTCTAAGGATTAACATTACTTGATTATATTGACATCATTGTGAACCTCTAAAATTATCAACAAATCGTATACTTCACCCTTGGATTCGTTTTTAGTATTGTCTTAAACCGTGATTTGCATTCTAGTTTGAGTTCTTATCTTTTACTTCAGTCAATTAGAACTTGTTTTCATTAATAATTAGGTTGTTAGAAAACCTTCTTTTGATTCGCTTAGATTAATAAGTTTTTTGTATTCTTAGTGTTTAATCTTAACCCATTATGGATTGACATCTCAAGTACTACGATGACATGAGTACGCTTGGGACAATTGAAATCGAAAATACTCGTTATCATTCTCCAAAGCCTCGCTCTTCGTTTTCGGAGTCGAGAGCTCGTACTCCAAAGCCGTTACCTTCTCCTTGAGCTCTTTGTTTTGCCGGATAATCTCTGGATCCGTCGAAAAACACCCGAAGAAGTTGAGGGTTGGGACGTAATCTTACCCAACCCTGGCCGACGACCTTTTTAACAGGTACCTCCTACAAAAACAATACAAAACATTAGATCTTATTAACAAATAAATATCTAAATTGAAATGATAATCTATAATTATTACTTACCCCGAGCACTATGTCGTTGATCTCGGCCCGAGTGAGCTCGTTGGAAGCGGTGATGCCGTCCTGCGATCTCTGGGTTAGGATCTCGTCATGCACCTTCGTCACCTTCTTGACGAGCTCCCTGACGGCAGGATCTTGAATTTGGCCGGTCTTCTTGTTAGTGTGCGTCCTCACCAGGTGATCTAGTTATTTTTAGTTATTTAAAAATAACTAAAAACACTAAAAATACTTACCATTTCGATTTCGGTTTTTTTTAAGCTCTTCGCCCCGTTGTTGTGGATAGCGGATCCCTTCCCTTCTCGGGGACTATTCCGGTTCTTAGAGTTAGTCTGTGATAGAGCTACGGTCTTCCGCAGTTGCCAATACGGGATGTAGTCCTGAAACACCTCTGCGTTCAAGCCTTTTGGCTTTTCTCCACGCCTTTTCCAAACCTTTTTCCACTCGTTCATGTTGCGCGAGAATTGCGTTATAGCCTCTTTGAAAAATTCCGTCTCCACCGTTTTCGTGATGGTCCAGTTCCAATTAAATTTTTGCTACAAAACAAATAGAATTAAAGATGTTTAAAAAATCTCAAAATATATAACAAAAATTAAATAAATGTTAACTTACCGCAAACGTCTGAAACCACATGTTTTGTTCGTCTGACGGAATATCCGAAAATTTCTTGTACGGTTTGTCGAGGATGGAGTGTAACATCTTCAGAATCGACTTGCTAATGACATTCCCGGATATTCCAAACCTATAAAAAAAACAAATTAAAAATCGGTAATTAAACAAAAAAAAATTATTAATTAAGAAAAAACAAATATTACCAAGTAGATCTCGGAATGCGGAGATCCGGATCGAGAACTGTGAGTAATTCTCGTCCCGGCTGTTGGACGAGCTCCTCGATAGTCATGATCCCCGGAGGAGCTACACTCTCCATGTCCGGAATAGACGGCGCAGGAGGCGCAGAAGGCGGAAGAGTACTCGAGCTCGGATCTGCGGAAGTACTCCTCCGTCCTGATTGCCTCGGACCGCCAGGACGGTCTCGATCGGATTGACCGTAAAACCTACAAAAATAAAAACATAAAAACCGAATCATTTATATGTTTCTACAAAATCAATACATTTTTTAAAAACTTTTTTTAAAAATACATTTTTTTAAAACGTTTTTAATAAATAAATATATAAAAAACATTTTAAAATTTTTATTTATAAAAAACGTTTAAAAAAAAAATATTTATAAAAAACGTTTTTTATAATTATATGTATTAAAAACGTTTTCACAAAATATATTTATAAAAAACGTTTTTAATACATAATTAAATCTAATAATTCTAAAAAATTCAACAAAATCTAATCTAAAAACTAATCAAAATATAATCACAAATTCAACATAATCCACACAAAAAATCTACAAATCCACAAAAATCAACCTAATCTAACAACCTAATCTAATAAACAATCTAACAACCTAATATAATTCCACAAATTCCACAAAAATCAACTTTTCCACCGATGGATTGAGTTCAAATATTGCTACAAGACATATCTATGGATTAGCTTTCATTTGGAAGTGGTTTGAGGCCATTCCAACGGTGCGATCAAAAGTTATGCCAGTTTTTGTGAAGACAGTTCAGTTTGGCGAGCAGATAAGCATTGAACAGTGTCGATCGACACTACCCTAGTATCGGTTGATACTCAGGAACACGACTTTTTACAAGTCTGGAGAGTTTGCACCTTGGTCCAGAAGTCTTTAATAATTACAAGAAGCCCTAAAACGTGTTTTAGCATTATAATTAGGTTTTTCAGCCACTTTTGTTGGCTAAGCTTTAATTTACTTTTGTTCTGATTAAGCATTATTCTACTCTGGTTTTTGGAGAGACAACTCTGAACTCCTGTTTCTTATTGATTTCTTTGATGATCTATTCAATCATGTTGCTTGTTTCAATCTCCATGTCTGAGTAGATCCCTTGTTAGGTTCAGGGTTCTCATAAGGGTTTTCTCTGAATGTTAGGTTAATTAGTTAATTAGGATTCACCATCTGAATTAGTTATTCGCCATAGGTTGTTCTCATAGCTAATTCTAGGTTGACAAATCTAGAACTTAGATCTTAGGATAATTGGTTAGGCACGAGAGTGCGATTAATTACCTGATAGAACCTAGGGTGAGCAAAATAACTATTCGCAAAGAGATTTGGTTTAGTTGTTTTGTGAACAAATCAAACTTGAAATAAAAGCTGGTTTAGACTTTAGGATT
>PKMM01016163.1:700190-736233 GCA_002933915.1 Eutrema heterophyllum | reverse complement strand
AAGAAGAAAAGAAGATCGAGAGAGAAGTGAGAATTTTGGAGATCAGAGAAGAAAATGAGAGAGAAGAAGGTCGATTCGATATTTATAAAGGTTTTCGATGACCCATTTCCCTCGGGATTCCATCGGAAATCAAATTTAATTAACCGCCTCAATTTTGAGCATTTTCGTTTGGCGGATTAAATTTGTGGATAAATTTCAGGATCCGTCAGAAATTTCCAAGGGATTTCCGACGGACCTTAAAATTGCATGCATTCTTGTTGGCCAGTCAACGCGTACGGTCTGATCTTGGTAAATATCTAAACCCGTTGGAAATCCCTCGAAAATTTCCGAGGGATTTCTAACGGGTTTAGGGTTTAGGATTTAGATTTTGAAGATTTCATAAAATTTAGTGTTTAATAACCATTATTGATACATACTAATAAGAAAAACCTTTGAAAACCAAACAAAACAAGTTATTTTGGATTTCGTAACAATCGATCGATGAACGAGTTCAAGCTTTCATAAGAACACATATTACATATAAGGACACTTACGTGTCTGATTAGGGTTTCAATTAAAAACTTAAAAATGTTTGATTCTTAAAAACAGAAAGTAGTTTTAATTTGGTAATTCTATATTTATCAAGACCAAACATGTTAAAAATACGGCAAATTCGAGGTTTCAGTTTCCGAGGGATTTCCGACGGATTCAGACTGTTTCAGTTTTAACCGAGACAATTTCAGAATCCCCGGCTAAAACCTGAAATTGTCTCGGCTAAACCTAAAAGTTTGAATCCGTCGGAAATTTCCGACGGATTCAGACTGTTTCAGTTTTAGCCGAGACAATTTCCGAATCCCTGGCAAAAACCTGAAATTGTCTCGGCTAAAACCCAAAATTGTGTAGAATCCCCAACTAATTATTTTTGGGATTCCTGAATAGAGAAAAATATTTTGGGACACTTTAGTATTTAGATATATTTTTCGGGATTTCCATTCTAGCCGGGAAAACTAGGTTTTATTTCATCATCAAAAGGTGAAAACTAGGTTTTTATTTCATCAAAGGGGGAAAAACATTACATGGCTGCAAGGGGACCTTATATAATGGTCCTATCAGCTTAGACTCAATGAAATAAAAGACTCGAAACAACATGACTTGTGAAAAGAACAACTACAAGGCGTTTAATCGCCAAAATTAACTCTGTTTTGAAATAAAAATAATACATAGAGAAATAAAATTGATTACATAATTAATTACTCCGAGTCCGATAATAATCTGACAAAGCAGAATCGGGATCCTCGTCAAATTCGCCGATCTCTTCATCAGAATCCTCAAATACCTCGTAATCCCCGTCCATGGTGAAATCAACCACGAGGTCAACTTCAAGAGAATGCTCAATCGAACCTAAGTTACCAATTGCGTTTTCCTGCAAAGGGTCGTGCTCGGAAACACCATAAACTCTTCTCCTTGGATGTATCGACGTAACAGTAATCCAAGGGTCTTGCTTGTTCCTAACCCGGGGGTATCGAATGTAGGAAACCTGATCCGCTTGTGAAGCAAGAATGAAAGGATCATAAATCTGAAGTCGCCTTCGAGAGTGGACAGATGTAACACCAAATGCGTCCTGATGTAGACCTTCCACTGGATTATACCAATCGCAGAAGAACGCAATGCACCTCAAGTCGATCATTCCTGGATAATGGACCTCCAATATTTTGCGGAGGACACCGTAGTAGACAACTTTTCCACATTTAGACGATATACCAGAATTACAAGTTGTCTTTGAGCTTCCTTCCCGATGAGCCTTAAAAGCATACCCTCGGGTATAATACATCGGATAAGACTGTGCAATAACCGTCGGGCCTTTCACCATCTCAACTAACCAAGTCAGAAACTCAACCCTGCTAGCACTCATCTGACCAACCTATAAAAGTTTCATGTGGACATGCAATAATCGACACAATGTTTATATAAGGAAGTTAAACAATTTAATTATATAATAAAGCATCATTTAACACTTACATAATATTATAACCAATCACCAAAGTCATTCTGCTTGACGACAGCAAGCTCATGCTCTGTGTAATTTGGATACCAATCGCGTATTTGGGCCATAAAAATCATGTGCATGAACAAATGCATTAGAAAATAGCATTAGCTAGTAACATTAATTTGTTAACTAATTAAAAAAAAAATCAGGTTCCTCACATATTCCAAAACGTCGTCGCACTTTGTCAGAATATACATATGCAAGTGCTTTTGCTCCTCCTCTAATAGTCTCCGATCCTTGCCTTTTCCACTTAGTCGTCCAATCTGAGTAAATATATCGGGGACATAAACATGATAACTAACTCTGTTCCCTCCATCATCATGTCGTGCGGGACGTCTACTTTTTGTTTGGACTTGGGCTGGAAAGTAGTAGCCGGCAAAGTTGGAAGTTTCTTCATTAATGCTCTGTGCAACAATAGAACCCTCGACCCTAGCAAGATTTTTCACCTTCTTCTTTAGAAGGAACATATACCGCTCAAAATGGTACCTCCATCGGTATTGAACCGGCCCACCAAGTGCTGCTTCTCGAGGGAGATGAATAGGAAGATGTTCCATAACATCAAAAAGGCTGGAGGAAATATTTTCTCGAGGTTGCAAAGGAGAAAACCGGTATGTTTTCCCCCAGATTTTGGATTCCGGCTGATGTAAGTGATCTCGTGCATAGATCCCGGAAGAAAGCACCGATCCTTGCATATATAGTATACATATAAAATTAAAAAACTTACGTATAATGATCACAAATAAAAATATGGTAACATAAATAATATTGTAAATGTATGTACCTGCAACAGATGCATGGACCTTCATAGGAAGAAGACCTTCAAATGCAAATGGAAGGAGGCGCTGCATGACAACATGACAATCATGACTCTTCATCCCTGAAAACTTCCCTTATAAACTATTAACGCAATTACGAAGGTTAGATGCGTATCCGTCTGGGAATTTGACACCGTGCTTAATCCAATCGAAGAACTCCTCCTTCGAAGTCACATCCAACCGGAAAGCAGGGGGCAGTGATTTCCCGTTTGTCATTACATGCAACTCCTTACGGGAACAAATATCTGGCAAGTCCAATCTGGCCTTCAAATTATCTTTCGTCTTTCCTTGCACATTTAGAACAGTGTTCATGATGTTGTCGAAAAAGTTATTTTCAATGTGCATCACATCTAGATTATGGCGCAGCAAATGGTCCTTCCAATATGGCAAATCCCAGAAAATACTCTTCTTGTGCCAATTGTGGTACTCACCACAACAGTCAACGGGATAATGCCCATTACCCCCGCATGAAACTGTCTTGTCAGCCCCAAAATCTCTCAAGTACGTCATAATATAATTCCCATCTAATTCAAGAGGTGGACCATCAAAAACTTTTTTGTTCTTTCTAAAAAATGTTGTGCTCCGACGATATGGATGATCATGCGGTATAAATCGTTGATGACAATCGAACCAAGAAGTCTTACGTCCGTTCTTCAGTTGGAACGCATCAGTGTTATCTTGACAATACGGACACGCCAACCTTCCATGCGTTGACCATCCAGATAACATACCATATGCTAGGAAATCACTTATGGTCCACATAACTCTCTTAGGATGCTCTGGACCGGGGACTAGGATCGTGAGGAACAAAAACTCTCGTTTCATGCACAAATTTGGCGGCAAATTGTAAGGTGTGACAATTACTGGCCACAACGAATATTGCCTCCCATGCTTTCCAAAAGGGTTGAATCAATCCGTAGATAACCTGAGGTATACGTTCCTTGGCTCACACGAAAAACTAGGATAAATCTCTTGAAAATGTTTCCATACTCTTGCATATGACGGATGCGCAATCTCTCCATCTGAGTTATGTTCTACATGCCATCTCATAGGCCCTGCCGTGCGCTCGGATTAATATAACCTCTTCAACCTATCAACTAGGGGCAAATACCACATCCGTTTATGTGGAACAGGTACTCTGCCACCTGTATCCTGATACTGAGGTTTGTGACAAAAGCGACACTTCAACCGGTTTTCGTCCTTTCTCCAGTAGATCATACAGTTGTCGATCATCTATCATATGATACGGTAATCCAAGACCAGCCGATTCACGTGTTTTACCGCACCAATTAATTAACCTAATGCGCACACTACCGCAATCATAACGGTATGTCATTGTAGCACTTTAGGATCGATCCCACAGAGAATAAAGATTACACACCAAAGATACGAGAAACAAACTAAGCTAGAGCAAAACGTTATTATGTTTTATACAAAAAGAAAGAAGAAAGATGCAAGAAAGAAAATAAAAGAAAGAAAACAAACACAAAGAGAAAACGTTGGATCATGGCTTAAACTATCGAGGAGATGATTAACAATTAAACAATGAATTATTTGGAAGCATTAATCACTATCTTAGAACATGGAACACATACATAAGACTAATCCACTCTCGTGGTATCAATCTCTTCATCGAATACCTGATTATCTTAAACTCTTGTTTGCAATCAAAGATAATCGATGAGCATTACTCACAAGTCCATTTAGTTCACTAAACACACCAAACTTCAATGGCCAATTGCGCATGATATGTAAAGCTCACAAAAGGTTCGGTTCAAGCAATTCATATAACTCCTCTCGGGTGTGAAATGCCTAAGTTCAAGACTCGAATGAACAAACTTAATCTAGCACTAACACCGTTTACTCGAATCTATCCCTAATGCATGGGATGAGACCAAAAATCCTAGGGTGTAGCTCTAGTTCGGTTTGTCACGCCAAACTAGAACTACCTAATCTAGGTGCAGTTCTAACCTTTGGTTTATCTTATCAAATCTAGCATTAATAATCACGATGGCCATCGGTTAAGAATGAAAAGCACGTTTAGAAATTTCTTAGACAATCTACCAAACCTCTCTCGAGTGAAAATTGTCCATGATCTAGAAATTGAGTAGCTAATTCAACTCTAGCATTAAGATCACTTCTAAACATGTGAACAAATGATTATCTAAGCCTAAACATCAACAAGCAATCATCAAAACATAAAAATCAAGCCTAATCATGATCCAACAAAAAGCTATTCACAAGAACACCAAGAACATGAAGAACCCAGAAAAAGTCAACTCACAAAAACAACACAAATCACAAAAGTAAACCATAGAAAAAAGAAGAAGAATCAAATAAAGATAATATGAAATAAAAGTGAAGAAATCTTTCCTTATGTAGAATGTACATGAAGATCCATTCAAGAACACCAAGAGGTGTTCTTGAGCTCTCCCAAGAGAGACTTTTCGTTTTTGGGAAAGAAGACTTAATGTTTATTACAACTTAAGTGAAGTATTTATAGAAAGATGGATTAAAATGTGTTTTTGGTCTGGATTGACATTTTATCGGCCATCTTTATCGGCCATATGGCCGATATAAACTTCACCAGGGAGCTTTCATTCTCGGAAGCATCTTCCTTCGCGGCAGAGCTGATATGTGTTCACTTAATCGGCGGTATCTTCTTCCATACAATCCAGAATGAGTTGAAATCACTCTCATTGGACCGATAACTCAATTTCCTACAATTTTTTATGAAGAGCGCAAAAGCTAAATCCAAATGGAAGGCTTCCATACGAGTCGATCTTCCAGACACATATACTTGATGCTTTTATCGGTCAGTTCTTATCGGCCAAATGGCCAATAAAATGGCTTGGCAGGAGCAAATTATTCAAAACTTAATTTGATGATTATATCAGCCACTTATATCGGTCAAGTGGCCGATAGAATGCATGATCAGTCAATTCTTCATCTTTTTCTTGCTCTTCTTGCCCCATTGACCTTCCATGGTTGCTATCCACACTCCTCTAACTTCTCCAGCTCCAAGAACACCTGAAAATGGCTCAAATAAACCAAAAAGAGTGCAAAGACAACCTATGATATCTAAAATGCAATGAGACTCAATTGGACCATAAATGCATGAAAACATCTCAAAAACTATACAAAGTTAGATTGAAACATATGATAATAAAGCTCTAAGAACATGTAAAATATGGTGTTATCACCAGCTACAAGCTTCTGAATCTCGTAGTATGAAGCCGGTGAAATATTATCTTCAGGTAAGATATCTCTAACAAAATCAGCTATCGCATCAACACAATCCTCGGCTAAGTTGAAATCCGTCTTTATAGTCATCAACCTGCTTGCAGTTTATTGAGGTGATATTCCATCTCTACATTCTTTGTATAATGGCTGCTTAGACGCATCTAGTATATCAAAAAACTTCCGCGCTTCTAAATTTGGTTCCTCTATCCTGTTACCATCCTCAATATGATACGATGCTATGTTTTCACGAAACGCATCATTTACCATCTAAGTGTAACCTGCGTTTACATCTACTTCCGGTGTTGGTTCCTCTAACCTAGTACCTGAAGTACTACCAAACCTATCTGATGTGCTACCGTAATTACCATAATATTGCACCATTGAATCAATTTCTCCGTGGGTATATCAAATCTTGTAACCAGGCATAAATCCAGTCCTATATAAGTGCTTCCTTCACTAACTGAGACTAATCTATGATTCCGACATTTAGTACAATGACAATACATATTACCGTATTCCGATGTCATGCTATTGTTTGACGCAAAGTTCATGAACTCTTCCACACCTTGTGCGAACTCATCCGTCAATTCCCCGTCGCAGGATCACGCGGAGGTTTGTCCATCCACGATCGAAAATAAGACATTGTGTAATTTTATTTTGCTTTGTGTTTGTTGTGAATGAGGGAGAGAAATATTTATAGAGAAAAATTCAGCAATTTTCTGACGTATTTCCGAGGGATTTCCAAAGGATTTTTAAATTTCAAACGGCTATATAACGACTACTACAACGGATACATTAACGTATATATATCCATCGAAAATCGGTCGGAAATTCCCCACCGATTTCCGACAGACTTGAAACGGTCAGAAAAGTCCGACCGATTTCCGAGGGAATTCCGGCGAATATAAATTCATCCGAATTTCGTCGGAAATTCCTTGGAAAATTCCGACTAATTTATTCCGACTAATTTCCGACGACCCTCGAACCGTCAGAAGTTTCCGACCGATTTCCGAAGAAATTATATTCGCCGGAATTCTCTCGGTATACCGTCGGACGGTTTAAAAGCCGTCGGAAATGCGCCTGTTTTCTTGTAGTGTTAAGTTGTTCACTTTCATTATTTATAAGAAAAAAGAAGAAGACCGTGAAGAAGAATTTGAAGAAGTGAAGGTAATTCCTTTGTCATATAATCGTTTGATATGTTTTTATGTTTTTCTTTTGTGTTGGATTTTGTTTGTGTTTCAGATGAAGGTAATTCTTTTTAGTTTTGTTTTTTTCTGAAAATATATCTATAAAAGTCATCCTTTAATCGCTTCCTCGAACCCTAATCTTATGTAGATTTCGAACACAAAATCCAGACTTGGATATTACGTTTAGAGATTGTTGTCTATGTCGCTTGCTTTCTAAATTGTCCTTTTCAACTGTTTCTAATCTCTTTACAGAATACCGGAAATCTTTTGCCGATATTGCTCTCAATGATAACTCCCGCAACCTAGGTCTGGGGTTCTGAACCTCAGCTTTTGGTGTGATCTCAATCCTTTAGAAAACTTTGAACTTACGAAATATTTTCTTTTTGTCATGGGTCGTTAGATAAAAAGAATAAGAGCTCTAAGGAAGAGGCAGTTTTCTGTGACGAGACACCGCCTCTTGAGTTTAGGGAAGGCGATGCATACTAGGAACATATACTTTTGAAGATTGAAGCGGCAAAGCTAGAAGCCCATAACTAACTTGAAGAACCAAATAGGTTCTCTTCGGTTAACACATTGAATCTGCTTGGATCTGCTGATGTATTCACCATCTCGGAGCAACAAAAGCCCCAATTGGTTATCAGAAACGAAGATGAGAAACCTGTCATTTCTGAAGAAAAGCCAGTTAAATCTGCTTCTGTTTCATCTCATCACGACACACAACCTGAAGACGACGGGACAACATATATTTTACTGTCTGACATTATGGCTTCAAGGCGAAGAGAAGGGAAAACTATTGTTCCCGATAAGAATCTACAGAAGGCAGAACAAACTTCAGTTGAGGAAGGTCCATCAAGACCTGTAAGTTTCTGAAAAAATCAGTGGAACTTAACAAAAACCCATTACGCCGTTTAGTCTCATATGCCTTTATAACTCAATGCAGGCTAGGAAAAGAACACAACGCAATCTTGACGTGGTGGTTAAGGAAGAGACTAACCCAAAGAGCCAAAGTCAAATGTGATGATGGCTTCTAGGTTTACTCTTCCCAACAGGAAGAGTAAGCGAGGAAAAACGAAGGTCAGGCTCTGCTGGATTACGAAGAAGATCCTAAAAAGCTCCGGAAAGTTTCAAGAAACAAATCGGGGATCCTGGGTTAAAAGTAAAGTGTGTTCATCCTTAAGCTTTAAACTTTAAAATACATAGAGATATTATATTATAGAGTCGCAGCGTTTTGATTCTTTGTGTTAAAAAATCATCATCAAATCTATTCAAACTCATGATGTTGTTTATCTATTTCTGACTAAATTAAGTTTGGAGCGTTGGTTCTCTACCTTGATAATTTATATAGTGTTGAAATATTCTACAGAAACTACAATTTTTATATTTCATTTTATCTTATTAACCATGGTTTAAATCTTCTACAGAAGTTCGTGTTCTACTGTTTTTTTCTTTCAAACCGAATCGGCGTTATTCTACTGAAGAAATTAAAGTCTACAACCTAAAATTTTACCGACAAAATTCTACAATTCTAAGCCTATAAATCTACTTTAACCAATCAGGCACTATATTTTGCTAAAAGATGTTAGTTTTTCCCATTATGTATAATGCCATGACTGTTACTGTGGACGATGACATAAAATGCCGACTTAGTTTCTGTTGCTATAGGCAGAGATTTGATCTAATATTAGTTTGTGTAATTTTACAAAACAAAATTGTAAGTAGAATCAAAAATTCAAAGTTGATGTGGTTTTAGTCCCAAAATACATAACTCCTAATCGTAATAAGTCAATATTTTAGAAACGGAATGATAGAGTCGTATCTATGTTTATTGGATTATAGAAAAAGGAAAAATCGAGTTTCGGTTAATCAAAAAGGAATATTTGGTAATATCGAGAATTATTATACCCACATACTGTATATGGGTTATTCTTAGTTGCATATGGTGGTTATGGCGGTTCATGTGGAAGAGAAACTCACTCACCGCAACCCTCTCAATTTCCCTATCGTAAGCATCTCTTTTTGGTGTTTTTTCGTTGCTTATTATTGTTTTAAAAATTGCGTAAACTTCGTCAAACAATTTTAGAGAGGTTAAAGAGTTTAGCGCTAACATCGTTAGTATACATTCAAGATTGTTCGGCAGATGGTTGCCGTTTTGCTGTTCAAAGGTCAGGTTCTCATTCTCAGTTACAATTTCTCCGTCCAATTCATTCGATTCAATCAATCGTTTATGTTTCCAGTTAATTGATTGGTTTTGAGAATCTCACATTGGTGTCATGAGTCTATTGGGTTCGCTCTGGATTTGAATGCAATGATGTCTTAATCCCAATCGACTAAACGACTAAACCATAGCTAAACCCTAATTGGAAAACTAATCAAGCTAATATGTCGTTTTCTTGGTCCAGGCTGGACCCCAAATCAGATTCATTCGAGGAGAGATGCGGAATGTAGCTGCTAAGTTACAGAGGAGACAATATCAACAGTGGTGTCTTTGATGCCAAGTCAAAGGATCTCTAATCCACAAGGGATGATCAGTGCCTATTGTTAATCTGCAGCCTTATAAATCTCAGAGCCTTCACCACCGGTGGCTACAAACCTAGAGATGGTTCTGGATATGAAGAGTACCACGGCGAAGGACATCGGCGTAGGCTGTATACATTTAATAGTGGCTTTAGCTAAATAATTCCTAAGCATCATGTAATCGTTTTTTCAAAATTCTGTTTTTCATCTTCAAAAGAAGGAGAAGAAGAATAAGTAGTAGTAGAAGAGCATGGCAGATCTTTATGTTCGTTGTAATTGTCTAAATTTTGTTTAAATCTTTAAAGTATAAGGCAAAGAAAAAGAGGAAAAAGAAGACGAAAGAGAAGGAGAAGGATACGACAATGAAGATGAAGGTAATTCTTATGTCATCTAATCGTTTGATCAATTCTTTTAGTTGTCTTTGTGTTTGTTAGTTCTTTTAGATAGGTCGTCATTGTTATCTGATCCTTTGTTCTGTTTTCTAATTTTTTGTTCTAATCTACACAGTACAATGAGGAGAATAAGAACAAGAACAAGAAGAAGAAGATGATGAGGATTACGATTGTGTTCTTGATGATATACGGGAGAATAAGGTTTATGATCTCGGAACCAGAGTTGCTCTGTTCTTGATTTGCATCTTCACACTTTGGCTTACTCTGCTTTTCTTTTTCTATGGTTTATTTTATTTGTTATGTCTCTATCTATCCAAATATTTCTCTATTTTTAAAAAAAAAATCATCAAACAGAATATGCTTAGTTCTACTCCACCATCGAATATGCTCTCCACCATTGAATCTGCACTCGAAACTGTTCTTAAGGTTTGATTAGATTCACCAAGTTTCGTTCCGTTTCTGTCTATTTTGGTTTGTGTAACCGAAAGGTTTCTAATGAAAGTGCAAGTCATAGGTATGACTTATGAATGCAGAGATTCGAAGAGCGAACTTTCAATTGCGCAGTGTGTTTTGACTTCTCATGAAGTCTTCTTTTAAATCGCTTCACACATATTTTTTCATCCTAAATAAAAGGATTTCACATAACTGAAACACTACAAGATAAGAGGCGTTTTCCGACTGCAGTTCCCGTTGTGAATGTAGATCCTCTTCCCGCCTCGGTCACTCTTCTGGTTCTTCGAGTTTTTTCGGAGAGCTTCTTCGTCTCCGGTCAACTCCAATACTCGCATAAACCCTTATAAACGTCGTCCTCAAGGTCCTTCGACTTGTCTTTGTTCTGCACCCACTTCTGCTTCTACTCGTACATGTGCTTCGAGTACTGAAGCGCGGCATACCGATCGAAAGAGTTAAGCACTTTCGTCATCATAGTATGCTCCCAAGTAAACTCTTACTACATAAAAAAAACATATAATGTTAGTTTTCAAAATAAAATAGAAACTAAAAAAGAAGAAAAATCAAAAAATTAATTACCGCGAAAGTTCGGTGCCACAAGTCCTTCTCGTCGGTCGGCATGTCTGAGTACTTCTTATGCGGTTTGTCCAACATGTTATGTATCATCCGCAATATCGCCTTTTTGATCTCAGGTGACAATCTAAACCTGAAAACAGTAAAAATAAGTAATAAGTACGTTAAAATTCATAATCTAAATAAATTGAAATACTAAACGAAATTTCACATACCAAGTCCCGTCTTCGAACTTCAGGTCGAGTCGGATGCAATGGTCCCGGTTCGGCTGCTGGACAAGATCCTCGATTGCTCGGACTCATCGACTTTAGTTCCCGAGGTCGATCCGCTACGAGGCGTACCCCGAGAACGATTTCCGACGGATTTCACATAACATCTACTATACCTTATACTATAACTTATACTAACACTTTCATCAAATTTTATAAAATCTATAAGACACATTTATTTTGAAAATTAACAAGTTGAAGTTATTGTATATACATCATACAATTGTTTGTCTACAATTTCTACAAAAAAAACCTAAACATTATACCCTAAACCACATTTTTGATCAAAAGCCAAAGTTTATAAAACATCCACATAACAAATATCTAGTACAAGTACATATTTTACATTGCAAAACACTTAAAAACTACTCTGAATATCCGAAGATGAGTAATTAGATTCTGCTGAATCGGAAGTTTCCCCAAATTCGTCAATTTCTTCCTCTGAATCCTCAAATACCCGATCGTCCGCATGTACCGTGAAATCAAAAATAAGGTCGACATCAAGAGAATGCTCGATCGAACCTAAACCTACAGAGCTTTGTTGGAGGGGTTCATGATCAGATATCCTATGAACCCTACCTCTCGGGTTTATCGATGTGACTGTAATCCACGGGTCTTTTTTGTTTGTCACTCGAGAATAGGGAATATAGCATACCTACACCATGTAATATAGTCATATAAAATTTTAACCAAGGAAAGTATACATAAATGCAAAAATTCTAACAAATAAACGTAAAAGAATAAAACGAACATGGTCTGCTTATGAAGCAAGTACGAATGGCTCGTATTTCTGGAGTCGCCTTCTGCTATGTAATGATGTAACACCAAATTGGTCGTGTCGTACACCGCTTCCTACTAATGGGTTGTACCAGTCGCATAAAAATGCAACGCATCTCAAGCCGAGCATTCCCAGATGGTGAACACCCAAAATCTCACGTAGAACACCATAGTATACAAGATCACCAGACTGAGTAGATACACCGTAATCTGAAGTTGTCTCGCTCCTATCATCCTGAAGAATCTTAAAAGCGTAGCCCCGTGTGCTATACATCACATGTGACTGCGCGCTTGCTAGTGGAAATCGCACTAATTCTTCTAACCACGTGGAAAATCTTTGTCCATTAGCCGACTCTATCGTGACCTGCACGAATCAAATCAAAATTAATTTAATTAAATCATTCATTATATATGATAGTTAAAAACAAGGTAATTAAAACACTTACATAATCTCTTAACCAACATCCGAACTCTTCATGTTTGAGCTCGATCAACTCGTCATCTGTTTTGTTCGGAAATACAAAACGTTGATAAGCCATATAAATCATGTGAGATTGAAGCGATCATCACGTTAACATATATATATATTAATCGAGGACCCAATAAGTAATTAACATTTTGGTTCAATATAATACATCTCATATTCTTCAACTCCGTCACAGTTTGTGAGAATATACATATGCAAATGATCCCGCTCATGTGCTGAAAGTCTCCGCTTCTTGCCTTTTCCACTCTAGACTTCAGATTGTCCTTCGTCTTCCCTTGGATATTAAAAACAGTGTTCATAATGTTTTGTATTTGTAAACACATATTTAATTGGTGTACTCGACAATGTTAAGGAGCTCATAACTGTTGCTCATCCAGATGGAAAAAATGTCCAATCACTCCGTTTTCGTATTAGAGACATTGAGTAAGTTCATTTTTAGAGCTAAATAATTATGTCACTTGCTGCCAAATATAAATATGTTATTTGTTAAATTGAAGAGATTTTACACTCGAATGCATCGCAAATGGTTAATTTGCAACTGAGATCAAAGAAAAATGCATAGGATTCAATGGTCCATTTGCTGTATGCGTCTTAACAGACTGGTGGGTTAGAAAGAACGGTGGTATGTGAGCTAAATTTATATATTTTTATAGTATATTAGTTTATAATTCCACTATTCTGTGAATATAAATATAAGTATTTTTTAGTGGAAATTGCTATCCAAGATCACGAAGGAGAATGTCTTTCCCGTTTTATGACTGCTCCATCAATGGATGATGTTTCAAATTTTCGGGAAAAGTAAGCAAATTATTTAAGTTTATGGGTTAATTTTTTGTTTAAAATAACTTCTAACATGACTAATCATTTTAATGATCGTTTTGGATAGAAACATGTCCTTATGGTACCTTTGCTTATCGAAGGATGCCATTTGGGCTTTGTAACGCACAAGCAATCTTTCAAAGGTGCATGATGTCGATCTTCTCGGATTTAATCGAAGAATGGTTGAGGTGTTTATGGACGATTTTTCTGTGTATGGTGCCTCGTTTGCTTCTTGTTTGTCAAATCTTTGCAAGGTACTCAATAGGTGCGAGGAAGCAAATCTCGTCTTGAATTGGGAGAAGTGCCATTTCATGGTGCGGGAAGGCATTGTCCTCGGGCATAAGATCTCGGAAAAAGGCATTGAGGTAGACAAAGCAAAGATCGAAGTATTGATGGAATGGAACCGCCAACCACGGTGAAGGGCATTCAAAGCTTTTTGGGTCATGTCGTTCTATAGACGGTTCATCAAAGACTTCTCGAGGATAGTAAGACCTCTCACAAGGCTTCTTTGCAAGGAAGTAGAGTTCAGTTTCGATGGAGAATGCCTTGAAGCGTTTTTAGAAATCAAGAAAGCTCTTGTGAGTGCTCCAATTGTGCAAGCACCGGATTGGGATCTTGCTTTCGAAATCATGTGCGATGCTAGTGACTTTACGGTTGGCGAGGTTTTGGGTCAAAAGAAGGACAAGAAGATTCATGTCATCTACTATCCTAGTAGAACCTTGGATGATGCTCAAACGAGATATGCAACCACGGAAAATGAGCTCTTAGCAGTGGTTTATGCTTTTGAGAAGTTTCGCTCCTATTTGGTGGGATCCAAGATCGTGGTATACACGGATCATGCCACCTTGGGACACTTGATAGCAAAGAAAGATGCCAAGCCAAGGCTTCTAAGGTGGATCCTCCTTCTTCAAGAGTTTGACATGGAGATGAAAGACAATAAGGGTATTGAAAACGGAGTAGCGGACCACTTGTCGAGATTGAGAGTTGAGGAGACAATTCCCATCGATGACTCTCTTCCCAAGGAACATCTTATGATTGTTGGGATGTTGAAGAAGAGCTATCATGCGGGTTTGAAACTAGAGGAAGTCAAGAGTTTGAGTGAACTCGGTTTGCCATGATACGCTGATTTTGTGAACTATTTAGCTTGCGGGAAGGAACCACCAAACTTGTACAACTACAACAAGAAGAAGTTCTTTAGAGATGTAACTCATTTCTATTGGGACGAGCCTTAACTCTACAAGAGATGCTCGGATAGTCTTTATCGGAGATGCATCCCGGAAGAAGTGAATGGAGTGCTATATCAATGTCATGGCTTGGTTTATGGAGGACACTTTGCTTCCTTCAAAACCGCAATAAAGGTGCTTCAATCCGGGTTATGGTGGCCAAGCTTGTTCAAAGACGCTCATACCTACGTTTCATCATGCGATGCTTGCCAATGAAAGGGGAACATAAGTAGAAGGGATGAGATACCCCAAAACCCCATCTTGGAAGTAGAAGTGTTCGATGTATGGGGAATTGACTTCATGGACCATTTCCCTCTTCTTATGGCAACCAATACATCTTGGTAGTGGTTGACTATGTCTCCAAGTGGGTTGAGGCGATTGCTAGCCCGAAGAACGATGCAAGGGTGGTTCTAAAACTCTTTAAATCAATCATTTTCCCGAGGTTTGGGGTACCAAGAGTGGTGATAAGCGATGGGGGGAGCCATTTCATCAATAAGGTGTTTGAGAGCTTGCTCAAGAAGCATGGAGTCAAACACAAAGTTGCCACGCCTTATCACCCTCAAACGAGCGGGTAAGTAGAGGTTTCGAACCGCCAAATCAAGGAAATATTGGAGAAAACCGTGAGTAGTTCGAGGAAAGATTGGGCCAAGAAGCTAGACGATGCTTTGTGGGCATACCGAACCGCATTTAAGATTCCCATTGGTACTACACCGTTCAACTTACTCTATGGGAAGTCATGTCATTTGCCCGTTGAGTTAGAGTACAAAGAATTGTGGGCAGTCAAGTTGCTGAACTTTGACATTAAGACGGTCTCGGAAAGACGTCTTATCCAATTACATGAGCTAGATGAAATCCGTCTTGATGCCTATGACAGCTCAAAGATCTATAAGGAACAGACGAAGGCGTTCCATGACAAGAAGATTGTCAAGAAAGATTTCAAATTTGGAGACCAAGTGCTGCTCTACAACTCCCGGTTGAAGCTGTTTCCCGGGAAACTGAAATTGAGATGGTCGGGACCATTCAAGGTCAAGGAGGTACAACCTTATGGCGCGGTGACGCTATGGAACAACATCGGTGGGGAATTCACGCTTAATGGGCACAGACTCAAACCGTATTCAGCATTAGAATTCATCGAGGAAGGGACCTCGGTTCCTCTCTCGAGCCCATCACCCGTCTAAAAGGGTACCAAACGTCAAGCTTAGTGACGTTAAACAAGCGCACTTGGGAGGCAATCCCATGTTTATCCTTGTAAATATTTGATTTAAGTTTCTTTCTAGTTCCTTTTTATGTTTTTATTTCATGTTTTCAGGTTTTGTGGGTTCAATTTGGATCAAGGAGGAAGAAAACGATTCCAAGGAAACAACAGAAACCACCTCGGTATGGTGCATCGGGGTGCTGCATCGGTGTACTGCACCCCAATGTAAACCCCCATAAATCCAACAGGAGAATCCTCGGTTTGATGCATCGGTATAAGGCATACCGATGTGATTCCTTCGGAGAAAATCAGGACATACATCGGCATTGTGCGTCAGCGTAGTGCATGCCGATGTGACTTCCCAGAAATCCAACAGGAGAATCCTCGGTTTCGTGCATCGATGAAGTGTATACCAATGTGATTTCTCCGGAGAAAACACTCGATCCACGTCGGTGTTGTGCTTCGGCTTAGTGCATGCCGATGTGACTTCCCAGAAATCCAATAGGAGAATCCTCGGTGTCCCGCGTCGGCATCCTGCACACCGACGTGGTTTGGCCCAGGTAAGTCAACTTTCTCCTGCGCGTTCACTCGGTTTGTAATGGTCCGGTTTACTCGATTTTGACCGGTTTAGCACGATTTTTGACCAATTCAAACCGGGTTTGACCCCCTTTGACCAAAAAATCTCTCTCTTCTTTCTCCTTTGGTCGCGATTCTTCTTCTTTCTCCTCACTTGTGCGATTTTCCTCAAAAAAATTTCATAAGTATTCTCTCAATTCTCAACCGATTTTCGTGATTCAAAAACCCATGTGCTCGATTTCTTGAGTTATTCATCATCCTCATATCGATTTCGACCCCCATTCATCAACAAGGTATGCTCTCTCTTACCCATGACAAATCCATGTTTTTCACAAAAAATGCTTGAGTGAGACTCGATTTTAGGTGGGAATGCTTTGGTTTGATTGCTTGTTGTATGGGTTGTCGATTTCGTGAGCAAACTTGGAAGAATCGTGGTGAAAATTTGAAATTTTGATACCTAGGGTTCATGAGAGTGAATAGTGATGAAAATCCAAAATTTTTGGGGAAATTGCTTTATTGTTGGAGATCTTATTAGCGATTGCAGGCCTTAGCTATTCTTGAAAGATGTCATAAGGGTTTGGCATGTCACATTGGCAAATTTGTGAAATTGGTCATCACGATTCAAAATTTTATTAGAATTTTTGCAACTTTGGCTAATTGTGATTTGTCTCTCTCTTAAAGGTACAATGACTCGCACCAGTGATCAACAAAACCTCGAACAAGCAGCACATGCTCCTCGTAAAGAAATGGGAAAAGGAACTACCTCGAGAGCTCAAAAGGAGAAAGCTAAAGGGAAGAATGTTACATCGTAAAAAGAAGTCGTTGCAAATGATAGCGGAAGCAAGAGTGGAAGTGACCGGCCTGAGATTAAGAAGAAGAAAGCCCCTGAACCAATAGAAAAACTGCCAACATATTCGGAGCTTTACAAGAAGTTCATGGGCGTTGGATTCAAGGCGACTAAGTACCCGGACCACGTCCTACTCGGAGAATTTGGAATCCAAGATGATATTAGACTCCTCTTCAAGAACATGGGTCTCGAGAAGTTTTTCGACATGGCGTTCCACGCCTACCAAATCGCCACATGCCAATTTTTGGCTTCTTTGTCCGCCACCTTCTACAAGTTCGGGAAGCCTCTCGATAACGAAAACCACGGGTTTATCGAGTTCTGGGTAATTAATCGCACGCACTACAAGATGACATTATGTGAATTGAGTGCATTATTTGGGTTCCCGGTAGAAGGGACATCAGAAGCTAAATACTTCTTCTTCCCCTCGGAGGAACTCGAGAACTTGTGGAAAACCATTGGGAGTGGTGTTTTCAAACCAGGAGAATCGAAAGGAGCTCTCATTCGTCATCCCGCCCTTCGCTATGCACACAAAATGCTTGCTCATACAATATTTGCTAGGCGCGAAACGGGCATGGTTTTCGAAGACGAGTTGGGATTGTTGGACATCGGGTTAGCACCGTTTCTGGTCACTTTCTCAATTGGGGTTAACGTCAAAGGAGAGTCTGATCGGCCAAACCTAGCCTCGATCCTTGTTCGGTACCTCCTTCACTACAAGGATTGGGTGTGGACATCAACAAACAAGACCCCACAATTGAGCGTGGGCGGGATTATCACTCCTATATTAGAAGCTTGTGGGATCAATGCGGGATCGGTCAAAGAAGGGAACAAAGTTGGGCTTACGGCTGGAATAGAGCGTATAGATGCGTTATACTTCAACAAAGCACGTTTTCTAGGAGGAAAAATTAGGAGTTCTTATGCCTACAGGTTCGAGCTCGACATAAAGGTCGTGGTGAAGATCATGCTACCGAATCAAGCTCTCACCATGGTTCATGAACGGAGCAACATAGCATTCTCCCCGACTAGTGACCAGCTCTATAACCTCGCCATTCACCCAAAACTTGAAGCCATTCGCAAACCAGGGTCACGTGGAACAAAGTCTTCCTCGCGTACAAATGAAGGCTCATCTAATGCTGGTAATGAAGAGAAACCTCAAGGCAATATGAGCCCCGTTTATGGAAGTGAGCGCTATTACTTCCAACCGTACGGTGAACCCATTATCGACACCGCTTCACGCCAAGCGCATCAACAAGTCAAACTCCTTCAACGGTGGAACAAATGGCAAGATAAGGCCATAAGGAAGTTGGTGAAGATGGTCAAGGGAATGAAGAGCCAAGCCAAGGATATGAAGAAACAAATCAAGGAGCTAACGACAAAGGTTACCGGAGCGAGTTCGTCTCACGGTCAATAGGTGCAAACTGAAAACGAAGGGACCGGTGAGAACGACATGAATGTCGAGAGGCGCCACTCTTTCCATGGAAACACGGAGACCCATATCAATGACGAGCAACCACGCACTTCTTCCCATGAGCGGCGTAGAAGAAAGAGGAGAGCGGTGAGATCACCAACGCCGTGCTCGAGCAACATGTCCTACTCAATGGACACATCCTCCTCGGTCGAATTCTAAAAGGTAACACTCTATTTTTTTGTAAATAATTTTTTTTTTATGTTTGCATTTTTCTTAGTTTCTCTTATTTCGGTACTTTCCAAGGATTTTCTTATACACCGAGATGGTGTTAAGTAAGTTTGGGGGAGGTACCGGTAGCTAATCTTGTGTTTTGTTTTGTTTTATTTTTCTTGGGTCTCATACATTCATATATTGCATAGAAAACCCAAAAAAATCGAAAAATTTGAAAAATCCAAAAAGAAATCATATAGTTTTGCATTGCATTCTTTTTTTCTTCTTTTTAGGATCGAGTCCAGAAGCATATAGAAAAGCATTGCATATGCATAGGGAGCAATTATAGAAACTAAAGCTTAGCTTAGCATTCAATGTGGTGCTCGTGCCCTTGTTAATCATACCATATTGCTTGAACATCTCTCGAAAAACTTGGAAACTTCGTGCTTTGACCTCTCTACTTGAAACTATTGGACTTAATTGAACTTAATTTTCTCACTTATGGGCTTGTGTATGCTTCACCATGGTCACCTAAAAACATCCAAGTCATCTTTGCATTAATCTTTACCACTTTTGTTGACTTGGGTGGCCATTTCATTATAAATGGTTTCCCCACCTTTGAACCCAGCCATTTCTTTCCGCCCTTGATGATTTTGTGAGTGAGGCCTCTTTCTTTGATAGTACTACTCTTGTAAAATCTCGTAAGTATCGAGAACGACAAAGGATAGCTTCCATTTGCTAGGTTTGTTGTTCTTGGGAAATCGGCTAGTGATTAGGGATTGAGAATGGTGTTGAGAGTTATTGGTGTTTGGGGAATGAGAAGGAAAGAAAGAAAAGAAAGATCATGGTTTGAGAAAGTTGAATCCTAGAAAAATAAGCATAAGAAATTTTTGATTCTATCTTGATAAGAAAAGAAACTCCCCCTAGAAATGAAAGAAAAAAAAATAAGTGAAAAAGAAAGGGAAAGGAGCAGTGACGAAAGAAAAGAAAAAGAATCGAAAGAGCGAAAAGAATTTTCTAAGGAATGATTTGAAAAGAGAATTGATCAAAAGGGTAGAGGTTTGACTTGGTAGAAGAAGAGGGAAACATTTGGATAGAGATAGTGAATTAGATACTCAAAAGGGAAGGGTAGAACAATGGAAGTGAATACTTTGTATGTGTTAATTGTTCCGATCTTCTTGCTTTTGCGAAGTGTTTGTACTCCATTTTTGTAGAGTTAACCACCAAATTGATCTCTTGTTCATATTGATAAATCTTTCTCTTGTTCAACTGATTGGTCTATAGATCACTTGCCCATTTGTGAGACCGCGCTTTAAAATGAATAATTGAATGTGAGAGTTGGTTGATATGACGGTAATCGGATGCTTGACTTTGAGTGTAGAGAATAATATTTAGAGTTGCGATAAGCCTAGAGAAGTTAGAGTGGATTAGGAAATTTGTTCTTGCAATATGTTATCATTTTCTAAGGACATCATGGTGAATGCTTTGCTAGCTTATTTTGATTTGAGCTCCCGCCTACAAACCTCTTCTCCGACTTATTTATTCTGTTTGCTTGAGGACAAGCAAAAGGCAAGTTCGAGGGAGTTGATATTTGCATATTTTAACTCTTTTTAACGTACATTTCATTTGGCTTTTGTGTATTTTGCATGCATTTTTGTAGCTTTTCCTTAACATTCCATCAACTTAGAGACATTAGTTAGTTTAGAATAGGTCCTAGTGAGTCTTGCATTATTTGGAGTGTATCTAGGTGCTTATGGAAGCATTGAGGAGTTTGGAGATGATGGCATTTGGATCAAGAGCAAAGGAAATCGCCAAAGGAAGAGAAGTACAACGAGAAGAGAAAAACAGAAGCCACATCGGTATCCTGCATCGGTATGATGCATACCGATGCAACTTATGTTTAAAAACAGAAGTCATTTCGGGATCCTGCATCGGTATGATGCAAACCAACGCCAGCAGAGAAGAAGAGACAAGAGAATCCTCGGGGTGCCACATCGGTATGGTGCATACCAATGCGAACTTGCCGGACCATTCGGCTAACTCACATCGGGGTACTGCATCGGGCAACAACACACCGATGCAGCTTCCTTCAAACGTCGACAGGAGAATCCTCGGTGTCATGCATCGGCGAGAAGCATACCGACGCGACTCCTCATGACTATTCGTCTAACCCACATCGGGGTGCTGCATCGGTATGATGCACCCCGATGTGAGTCATGCGACCCAACTTTGTATAAATTATTAGAGACCTAATTAAGCACTTATCTTGTTTTTGACTTTGTAAAACTCGACTTTAGAGAGAAAAAGGGAGATTGTAAGAGATTCTTGAGTGATTTATGCAAATTCTTGTTTAATTTTATCATCTATCTATTTTCCTATCATCTTCCATGAATCTAAACACTTCCTTTATGGGATTTGTGGAGGTAAACATGGGTTGTGAGTAGTTTTCTAGAATTCTAGGGTGAAATAGATTTAGGTAATTTTAGTGTGAATCAATGATGTTAGGGCCTTGATTATTAATGATCATTCCTTGTTTAGTGTTCTTAATGCTAAATTGACCATGATCAAGTTGATTTAGATCATAGGGAATTTCTCGCCCGGAAGGTGCTCGATGAAATTCCCCAATGAACTAATCAAGGGATATTACATTCTTAACATATGGAAATAGTTGTCTAAGATGTTTATTGATTAAATGATCTTGTTTCTAATGCTTGAAAATTATTAAATCACAAATGGAAATTTGTTCTTGATTTGGTAATTTCCAAAGTGACTAATTCCAAGGAATTGAGTTAGTCTTGTTTAATGATTGTAGTCTAAGGATTAGCATTACTTGAGTATATTGGCATCATTGTGAACCTCTAAAGTTACCAACAATCGCATACTTCACCCTTGGGTTCGTTTTTAGTATAGTCTTAAACCGTAATTTGCGTTTTAGTTTGAGTTTCTATCTTTTACTTTAGTTAAATAGAGCTTGTTTTCAATATCACTTAGGTTGTTAGAAAACCTCTTATTGAATTACTTAGATTAAGAAATTTTATGTATTCTTAGTGTTTAATCTTAATCCATTATGGATTGACATCTCAAGTGCTACAATGACATGAGTACACTTGGATAATTGAACACGAAAAAAAATCCATTATCATTATTTCGCTAACCATGCTTGTATATAAGGCCAATGTACAATTACATTTCTAATTAATGAAAGCATTATTTTCACTCTCATCTTTCGTTTTCTCTCTCATTATTCTCTCCTCGCTTTCTCTCTCTATAAGACTATAACTATTGATTTAAAGGAACAAAGATCAAAAGAATTACTCTCTTTTATTGCTTAAGAAACTTACTCAAAACTTAAGCTCTCTTTGTTCTATCTTACAACTCATAACGAATGCTACAAACCAGCATCTCCATATATAGAGGAAGAAAAGGAAAAACCAATTCCTAACAGCAATTAGGAAATAATACATAATTAGATAACTCCTAATTAAAAATGTATATTTAGCTTTTCTCCTAAACATACTTTTCCTTTTTTAATATTGGCTTCAAGCTTAAGCCAACATTCTCCCTCCTAAGCTTGAAATCATCCTCAAACTAAATCCTTCATGCCAATGAGATCCCTCATCTCTTTAAATTTGTGTCTTCCAAGAGCCTTCGTTAGAATGTCTACCTTTTGCTCATTTCCCGGAACATGCTCTACTTCTATTAACCCTTTCTCAACACATTCTCTGATAAAATGATACCTTGTATGTATGTGTTTGCTTCTACCATGAAACACCGGGTTTCTAGTGAGAGCGATTGCAGATTGATTATCAATTCGAATGATAACCTTTTTCCATATCTTTCCAACGATTTCACCAAGTAAATCTTGAAGCCAAATAGCTTGTTTTGCTGCCTCTGTACCTGCCATGAATTCAGCTTCGCAAGATGATAATGCTACAGTTTCCTGCTTCTGCGAACACCACGTTATTGGACTTCCACCAAGGTAAAACACATGCCCTGTTGTGCTTTTTCCATCATCTGGATCCACATTATGGCTACTATCGCTATAACCAACCAAACTTGTCGCCCTTAATCCAGCTTGTTTGAACTCCAACCCGAAATTGACAATACCTCGTAAATACCTTAGACATTGCTTCAATGCTACTCCATGAGATTCCTTAGGGTTTTGCATATAACGACTTAGCACTCCTACGCAATAAGATAAATCTGGTCTTGTGTGAAGTAAGTAACGAAGACATCCAACAATCTTTCTATAACTTGTAGCATCGATATTCTTTTCTTCCAGTGCTTTAGACAATTTAATTCCAGCTTCCATAGGTGTATGCACCAAATTGCATTCCTTCATTCCAGCTTCTTCCAGGATTTTTAAAGCATAGCGTCTTTGGTTTAACGTAATTCCTTCCTTGTCTTGACATACCTCCATTCCTAGATAGCAAGATAATTTGCCAAGGTCACTCATCTCAAATTTGGATTCCATCTCTTTCTTGAAATCGATGATAACCTTTAAGCTTGATCCTGTAACAAATAAATCATCAACGTATACCGCAACAAGTAAGATTTCTTGCTTTCCTTCTCTTCGATAAACTGATGGTTCCTTGGAACACCTTACAAATTGAAAATCTCGAAGTATTTGATTCAACTTGTCATTTCAAGCTCTTGGAGCTTGCTTTAATCCGTACAATGCTTTCTTGAGTTTGTAAACTTTGCCTTCGAATCCTTTTACTTCAAAACCTTCCGGTTGTGTAACATAAACTGTTTCCTTTAGTTCTCCATGAAGGAACGCCGTTTTGACATCTAGATGATGTATTTCCCATCCACTAGAAGCTGCAAGATTAATGAGAAGGCGAATTGTCTCAATTCGAGCCACAGGCGCAAATACTTCTTCATAATCTATTCCATGTTTCTGCACATATCCCTTAGAAACAAGTCTTGCTTTGTATTTGTTGATACTACCATCTGAATTTTTCTTTAGCTTAAACATCCATTTTAAACTGATTGGTTTAATTCCCAGCGGAGGATCTTCGAGATTCCAGGTTTGGTTCTTCGTAATTGATCGTATTTCGTCTTCGCACGCCATCAACCAAACTTTTGATTCTTTAGCTTCAGAGAAATCACGTGGTTCTTCGTTTAAGCATAGCAACAGATACTCACCTTCTTCTTCTGCCATCATTACATAGTCATTGAGGTAATTTGGTTTAACGCTTACTCTATGTGTTCTTCTTGGAATCAAACGATCTTGATTTTCTTCTGCAGTTTCATCATCTTCTTCGCTATATGTTTCAATGGTGATATAATCCTTTTTTGGGTTTTGAACATCGCCTTCGTTGTCGTTGTGCTCTGGTTCTGTATCACCTCTGTTTTCAGACGCCAAAACAGAGCCTCCGAATTCTGACCTTCCCTGTGATGCAACTTGATTGATTAGATAGGTGGAGTGTCTCACCGCTTCTCCCCACAGGTAATTAGGTATGCTCATGTGTTTGAGAATACTTCTTGTCATCTCCAACAGTGTCCTATTTCGCCTCTCTACTACTCCGTTTTGTTGAGGTGAATAGGGAGCTGTTAAGTGTCTCTTTAACCCAGAATTTTCACAGAAACTCTGAAATTCTAAAGACGTAAATTCACCACCTCTGTCCGTACGAAAACATTTGATAGCAGTTCCAGTCTCTTGTTCAATTAATGTCTTGAACTTTCTGAATTTGTCAAAAACTTCTCCCTTTTTCCTTTAACAAAATTGTCCACATGTAGCGAGAAAAGTCATCTATCAAGACAAATATATACCTGTTTCTCGCCGGTGTAGGAGGTGTGATAGGTCCACAAAGATCTCCGTGTATGAGCTCAAGCACATGAGAGGCACGATATTTGGAAGCTTGTGGGAATGGTCCTCTCGTTTGTTTTCCCAGCAGACACGAAGCACACGTTTCCTTTTCAATTATGATTTCAGGTATTCCGACCACTAGCTTCTTCTTTACCATTGATTTCATTGAATCCACTCCAATATGTCCTAATATAGCATGCCACTTACTTGAATCACTTGTAGTCACAAGTTGAAAACACCTTGTATCAACAATCTCCATGATCACTTTGTATAGTCGATTCTTTGATCTGTTAGCTCTTGTGATCAAATTTCCTTCTTTGTCGTGTAAAGTAAGATAGTCTTCCTTCATCCTAACATCGCAGCCTGATTCCGTAGCCTGTCCAAGGCTGATAATGTTGCTTTTTAATTATGGGATGAAATAGACATCGGCCAAAACTTTCTTCTCTCCATTCTTACTGACAAACAGAATTGAACCTTTCCCTTTTATGTCAACTCGAGAATCATCCCCAAATCTGACCTTCCCTGTGATGGATTTATTAATGAAATTGAAATAGTTTCGATTTCCTGTCATATGGTTACTAGCCCCATTATCCAAATACCAAACGTTTTCTCTGTCTGTAGAAGTTTCGAAATCCTTTGGTTTTACGTTTTTCTCATTAAGCAAAACTACTTCATTCGTTTCCACAACCTCATGCATCATTAGTCCATCTGCTTCCTGTGTGTCTGAGTTATTATTCTCCTGAGCTTCATGTAACTTGAGAAGACGATCCGGACAATTCGATGCGTAGTGTCCAAGCTTATCACACCAGAAACATTCGATTTTGGATAAATCTTTGTTTCCATTATAACGTCCTCCGCGTCCTCTACCTCTGTAACTTCATCCTCCTCCTCTATAAAATCCTCGTCCTCTACTTCGATTTTCTCCATCAAATTCACGAGTTGGTGTTTCTGAATTTACAAACATAAGCTTGCTTTGGTCTTCATGAGTCTCTTCTTCATCGTCGGCAATACGTTCTTCATAGGCTTTCATACGCCTTATAACATCCTCAAAAGGAGTTTTCTTAAGATCCAGTAATTGCTCAAGAGAAGCTACCATGTGAATATATTTCTTTCGAGGAAGGCTTTTAAGGAATTTCTGAACAATTTTGGGCTCTCCTATTTCTTCTCCTAAAGCAGCAGCTTTTGACGTTATTTCCGTTAATTTTCCGACGAACTCATTAATTTTCTCTGTTTCTTTCATCCTAAGTCGATCGAACTCAGCCATTAACGTCTGCAATCTCGCTTCTTTGACACGATCTGCTCCAACGTTTCGTGTTTTTATAGCGTCCCATACTTCCTTTGCAGTATCTAGACTTCTGACCTGTAGAATTAGAACTTCCGGAATTGATTGGAACAACAAAGCTGTTGCTAAGTCGTTTTTATCTCCATCATCTTCTCCTTTTTCGATGGCCTCCCATACCTTGTTCACTTTAAGCAAGGTCTTCATCCTAATTGCCCAAACAGTATAATTACTGGAATTGAGCATCGGACATTTGATTGAGGAAGCTCCTCCTTCCTTCTTCAGCCCAGATGTTGATGGTTTCTTCTCATCGTCGCCCATCTTGTATCTCAAGCTCTGCTACCAATTATTGATTTAAAGGAACAAAGATCAAAAGAATTACTCTCTTTTATTGCTTAAGAAACTTACTCAAAACTTAAGCTCTCTTTGTTCTATCTTACAACTCATAACGAATGCTACAAACCAGCATCTCCATATATAGAGGAAGAAAAGGAAAAACCAATTCCTAACAGCAATTAGGAAATAATACATAATTAGATAACTCCTAATTATAAATGTATATTTAGCTTTTCTCCTAAACATACTTTTCCTTTTCTAATATTGGCTTCAAGCTTAAGCCAACAATAACAACTTGACGTTGTAATCTCTCATCAGGAAGAGATGGAAAGACTCGAGGAAACACTCAAGTAAAGCCTAAAGGAGCTTGAATGAAATGTTCTCTCTCATCAGGAAGAGATGGAAAGATATGACTCTAGGTAAAGCAACAAGTGTCTGAATGAAAAGCTTTTTTTTCAGAAGAACAGGCATAAGCGATGAAGAAAGAGTTGCAGTTGTCCTATGAACAGAATCTTAAGGAAATGTCAGAAATGGTAAAACTCAAAAATATATACATGAAAATTACTGTTATAAATACATAAGATAGCGCCGCGTGAACGAGCTCTATTTTTTTTTTTTTTTTTGTATATATAGGTGGAGAAGAAGCTGAAAGAGGCAGCAGCAGCGCATGAGATGGTGACCTATGAGCTGAAAAGAGATCACGCTAGTCTTCGCTCTGAGGCCTTTTCGGAAGAACAGGCAGCAGCGATGAAGAAAGAGTTGCAGTTGTCCTATAAACGGAACCTTATGGCAATGACAGAAATGGTAAAACTCATCAACGCGAAAAAAAATAAATATGTATGAACACTACTGATATAAATACGCAAGATAGCGTGTGAAGGAGCTCTAGTTTTTTTTTTTTTTTGTATAGGTGGAGAAGAAAGAGGCAGCAGCAGCGAAGGAGTGGGTGATTAAAGAGAGAACATGCAAATCTGCGGGCTAAGGTTGATTATTCATCCAGAACCATGCAACATTCTGTGACGGTCCATGTCTCAATTGTGTGCTTTGGGGGTCTGCTTGCTTATTGCCAATAAAGTTTGTATCTAAACAACACACTGTTCTTTGATTAGATATTAAAATTTCTTGTAAGACCTTTGAGCTTTCTCTGTTTTAATTGGGTAATGTGTGCCAAGAAAAATAAAACACTTAACACCAATTTTACTGCTTTTGAACCTGGTGATAATAATGGCTTAAAATTCATTCGTCTTTCTGCCAAAAATACTTGAGGGATAGATTGATCCAATTTCGAAGAAGAAACATTTATGGGATCAGCAAAATGACATTACAATAGTAGAAAAAGCCAATGACAAAAAAAACGGTCGTGTGTCTACCATTTTGCAATCAAATTATAATATTTGAGTCATACATAGTCATAGCTGAAATAACAGGAACAATACAAAACAAAGAGATATTCATAGTTATTTCAGTGAAAAATATAAATGATCAGATAGGAAAAAAGAAACACAACATATAACCAGCTTTGTTGGGGTCGGTTTTCACCCATCCGAGATCAACTGCTAAAAACGACTAAGTAAAAAGAATAGGCTAAGCCAAACCAAGCCATGCCAAGCCTGAGGAGATCCTTCCCGAACCGAGCCGGAGAAGACCGCCTCGGACCGAACCGAACCACGAGCCTCGGACCGACCTGTTTCACCTCGGCCAATATGGGAGAAGAAAGAGGCCGAGCCCACGACAGAGCAAAGCGCCGTGGGCCGAGCCGGACACTTCATGGGCCGAAACGAGGACTTATGGGCCGAAACGAGGACTTATGGGCCGAGGTGAGGTTTACCTTTCAAGCATAGTGGGCCAAACCACGAGCCCATTAGACGACCCAAGTCATCATCCGCCCTAGGAAACGATCCAAGTCGGCGGCCGCGTAAAGATAAAAAGGAAATCTTCCAAATATACCTTCCGAGATCCTCGTTTAGGCGGTTTACGATACTTGTATAAATAGATGTCAAAGTCATTCATAAACGGGACAAGTTTTTACCCTAGAAAAACACTTAGAAAATCGCTTATCGCTTACTTGTATCAAAAGCTTTTCATAATAGCAATAAGAAATCATCTTTGGATCTTTGTTCTCGTGTTTCGTTCCTAGAATCTTCTGTTTCCTTTAATTTCCTTACCAAGTTTTAGTTGTGCGAATTTTGACTCCCACAATTTGGCGCCGTCTATGGGGAATAGAAGTTTTATTACTCATAGAAACTACCGAGAACGAGGTCTGAAAAGATGGTCGGTGACGAACAAAGGAGCGGTGACGATGCGAACAACAACGGCCGCGATGACCCCACAAGAAGGGTCAATCCCAGTGGCTATCCTCCAGCAAACACGGAAGCTGCATCGGCGCCCCAAGCCGAGTTGAAGGATATGCTCGCCGCGCTGCTGAAGAAGGCGGAGGAGCAAGACAAGCTGAACAAGTTCCTGTCGGAGCGGCTCGAGACGCTGACATTGTTAGTGACAACGAATAAGAGAAAATTCATCATCTCAACGAGATGCATGCACTTAGCTATATGCATTAACATAATGTAAACAAAAGGTTAGTCTCAAGAAAAATTCAAATCCTAATGGCTATTGCTAAACCTCCCCGGCAACGGCGCCAAATTGGTGATGAATAATTTTATCGATATCAATTACCCAAATACTCACGCCATTGTAGTATTTGGGGATCAATCCAAGGAGGTATGAGAATAACGCACTAGGAATACAAGATACTACTTAAGCTAAGCTAATCAAGATTGATGTTTTCTAAACAATCCTAATGAAATAGAGAGTAAACAAGAAAGACTAAAGCATAAAACAAAAGCAATTAAAAGACTAGCACAATTCAAATTAAAACAAAGCGGGAAAGTAAACTATGAAGCTTAAAAACGATTAATCAAGATAAAGCAAACAAATCTTTGATGCCAATATACTCAAACAATGTTAATCCATAGGTTTTGATCACTAATTAAGACTAATCCATTTTCATGACACTAATAACTTTGTTAATTACTTAATCAAGAACAAATTCCCATTTGTGATGAAGCAATCAACAAGCATTAATCACAAGATCATATAACCAATAAACTCCTTAGACATCTATTTTCATAGGCTAAGCAAGTAAATCTCTTAAAAAGTTTTTTGGGGAATTTCATCGAGCACATTCCGGGTATGAAATTCCGTAAGGTCTAAATCAACTCAATCAAGGAAGATCTAGCATTAAACTCACATAATAAGAAAAGATCTTATGTAAACTAAGCCCTAACATCATGGATCTACCCTAAGGATCACCCTAATCTACCTCATCCCAAGGATCCTAAGGATCTACTCACTCATCATAATGGAATCAACAAAACCCCTAGAGATAGTGTTAATATCCATGATTAGTGATAAGTGAAAGATAAAATTTAAGAAAACACTAAAGAACTTACATAAAAACTCAAAGATCCAATACAAAATGTATCCAAATCTAAAAAGAAGAGAGTTTGCAAGAAAAGAAGAGACGATCCCCCACAAAATTGGGTTTAAAACATATATTTAGTAAAGGGGGCGAACCGGGTGATTTTAGTGTTTTACTAAGTCAATTAATAACTAAAGTTCACACTACCGCAATCGTAACGGTTGTCAGTGCAGTACTTTAGGATCGAATCCACAAAGACCAAGGTTACACTACAATTCTCACAATTCGAAACTAAGATAAGACAAGATTATGGTTTTGAATTGCAAAATGATGAAAACAAATAAAAAGCGATGTAAATTCAATAAGAGAAAAACGTTAGGTCAAAGGTTTATTTCCAAGAATCCAGACATATGAATCAGACAACTATTCAGGGAACGATTAAACACAAGTTTCAAACTCAAACATAAATATCTAACCAATCCACTTCTGTGGTATTGATTACTAAATCTAGCAACCTAAAATCCTAACTTCCGTTGACCTAGAGTTCTAGACCAGCATTAATGAAAATGTTCAATATGTTCACGAATCGCGTTAACATTAACTTCCGTTGGCTAAGGACAATTCGCTCGCTTATGTTCTTTTTAGCAACCTACGACACTTCCGTGGTATAGATTAAACCCTAGATCAGAGGCAAAGCGGTCAACCTAGCCTAAGCAATAAACACAACAATAAGCAAAAACCACAAAAGATAAATCTCTATCTGTGTCTAAGTCAATGATTCATGGATCCCGTTGAAACCCTAAACCTAACTATGAAACTACTCAGACATGGTAGCAGAGAACAAGCAGAGAGATGAAGAACTCATAATATAAATCAAAGAGAGGAAAGGGTTTAGAATTCTTCTCAATAGATGCAGAAATTCTTCTCCAAAGCTTACAATATCAATCGCCAAAAATCTGAATAGAAAAGAAAGCGGTATAAAGCGATGCCATAAAAGTGGCTAAAAATAGAGTATATATAGGGTTCTGGGCGGATTAGGTCAAAACAGGCAGTTTCCAGGGCAAAACAGGAAAATCAGAAATTTCCTTTTTCTTCTCGTCGACATGCACGATCGATGCACTCTTTGCATCGATCGATTCTGAATTCTTTGGGCATGCTCCATCGATCAATGCACACCTTGCATCGATCGATTCTGGATCTTCTGACGGGGTTGCATTGATCGGGCTAAATCTTGCATCGGTTGACTTGAACTTCTCTGGTGATAACGCATCGATCGATGCACTCCTTGCATCGATCAATTTGAACTTCTCTGATGGTGTTGCATCGATCGATTTTGCTCTTTTATGCACGATTCCATGCGTTTTTGCCTACGTAACTCCAGTTTCTTCCTTAAACGCTTTTTTACCTGAGATAACTAAATAAAGAACTAAAAGACTCTAAAAACGAACTTTGACTCGATAAAATACTCAAAAGGAACACCAAAACATGTGTTAGAAAACGGTAAAAACCAAGTATATCACCGGGTCAACCCAGGACAAACGGGTCTTGACCCGGTGGGTCTGGATCATAATGGCATAATATGCATTTCAATCAGGCACGGCTGGTCGATTGGCCGGTCAATTGAATGCCCCTGCCAGCCATGTATCCTTGTTATGTCTATTAGTCTAACCAATGGTGTCCACCGATCATAACAGAATGATGTTGAAGAGCCATTGTAGACTTCGACTTTACTCAAGGATGCCGCGAGCTCTCTGTATTTCAGCGATTTCTTCCATGTCCATGAGCCAAAAGATGATTTTTCTTGAACCGACCATAAAGATCCCTTCGATATTAGATACCACCAAACCCAATTGACCCATAGAGATGAGTGGGGAGATAAAATCCTCCAAATCATCTTTAAGCAGCTCACCTTAATTATTTGCTTTGGTAATAGATCTTAGCCCCAGTCCACGCTCTTCCTTAGGCCGACATACATCTTTCCCAACAACCTTAACTTTCTTAGGATGTAAATATGGTCCAGGCCAGAGAAACACTTCGCATAATTTGTCAATCTCTTCATTACATGCTTTCGGTAATCAGAAGGCAGAAATCCAAAAGTTTGTGAGGCTATAGATGACTAACCCAATAAGTTTAAGTCGCCCAACAAAGGAGATATATCTAGCTGTCTCGCAGCTTATACGCGGACGAATCTTCTCTAGGAGGGGCGTATAGTCGTTTACCGTCATCCGCTTAGTCAATAAAGGCAGCCTCAAATACCTAACTGGGAGAGATCCCCATTCAAGCGGAATCCCTTCATGTCTCTGAAACCCCTAACATATATAATGTCAATTTTTCAAGACTTATACGCAGCCCTGAAACTTCCGCAAAGTCCTTGAAAATTCGAAGAATACCCTCAATAGATTGTTTCTTCCCATCTGAAAAAAACCAACAGATCGTCCGTGAAACATAAATGTGTAAGCTTGAGATTTTGACAATACGGGTGGTATCCAATACGTCTCTCCAAAGCCGCCTTATCCAACATTTTAGATAGCACGTGCATACAGATTACAAAGAGATAAGGCGATAATGATCAGCCTTGACGGAGCCCTCTCGCGCTACTAAAATACCCCGCTAATTCACCATTCACCTGAACCAAAAAAGATGTTGTAGTAATGCATAACCTTAGCTAATGTATAAACCTTTCCGGGATACCCATCGCCTTTAGAGTAGATAAGAGAAATGGTCATTGGACGGAGTCAAAAGCCTTTGAGATATCTATTTTTACTGTGCAGCGAGCTGATTGTATCCTTATGATAATTCCAAACCATATATGAAGCAAGAAGAACGTTTTCCATCAAAAGGCGATTCTTGACAAACGCTAATTGGTTTGGAGATATGAACTTTGGTAACACTTGCTTCAGACGGTTAGCCAAAATCTTGGATGTTATCTTATAGAGAACGTTGCAACAAGAGATTGGGCAATAATACTTCATCTCCGGTGCTTCCGTGTTCTTTGGTATGAGCGCCACTATAGTAGAATTAGGTCCCTTGGGAAGAAACCACTTGTCAAAGAAAGATTGACGGTAACTACAAAGTCCTTACCCACAACTTCCCAAGCTTCTTTGAAGAATTCACTTGTGTAACAGTTGATAGTTGCATAATTTAGTCCATTTTAGCATACATTTTAGTTAGCATTTTGTGACGTTTTGCATTACTTTAATAGTTTTCTTTGGTTTTGCATCCATTTTAGAGTTAGTGAGTCTTAGGTTAGTTCTTGCATGTGTTTGTGCATCATGGAGTGTTTTAGGTACCATTTGGAGCTTATGGAGGCATTGAGGAGCTTGCATGTATTTGTGCATCATGATGCTTAGGACTTAGTTTATGAAGAATCCTTACTTGTTAGGTGTGATTAATGCTAGATTAGCCGTGATTAGGTTGGTTTAGAACTTAGGGAATTTCTTGCCCGGAAGGTGTTCGATGAAATTTTCCAACCAAACCTAACAAGTGTTTTACATTCCTAGCCTATGGAAATAGATTTCTAGGGTGTTTAATGGCTATTTAGACTTGAGATTAATGCTTGTTGATCATTTAATTGCAAATTGAAGTTTGTTCTCAATTAAGTGATTAGTGAAGTGATTATTGCCATGGAAGTGGATTAGTCTAAGTTAGTGATCTAAGGATTAGCATTGTTTGATTGTTTGAGTATCATGGTTTAGCTAGAGGATGTCTAAGTCGATTACCATTACCCGAAGTTCGTTTGCTTTATCTTGTCTAAATCGTTTTCATTTTGTTTCGTTTCAAAACGTGTTAGTATTTCAATTGCCTTTGTTATATGTTTTGTTATTTATTGTCTTGTCTTTAATTCCATAAGATCTTTAGATAAAAACTTATTTGAATCGCTTATCTCAATTAGTGTCTCGTATTCTCGGTGTGTTGTTCTCGTGCCTCCCTGGATTGATCCTTAAGTATTGCAATGACATGAGCATGCTTGAGCAATTGATTTTTTAACTTGCAAAAGTCCTGTTATCAATTTGGCGTCGTTGCCGGGGAGGTTTAGCAATAGCCATCGAGATTAGGACTCTTTTTTAGACTAAGTTTTACTTTTCTTTGTTTACTAATCTTTCCATCTTGTTTTCTCTTATCTCTCTAGGTACATGAACTTGCAAAATCGAGGTATCAATATGAATCTAGCACCACCGGTTGGAGATGCAAATGAGAATCGAGAAGAAGGTGCTCAAAGGGTTAAAGCACCGAGGTTGATTGGAGTGAGTGATGCTCCTAACGCCCATGGAAATCGTGCCGGTATACATCCACCACCGGTGGAGAATAATAATTTTGAGATCCAGGAGAGTCTCATTTCCATGGTGCAAGGAAACAAGTTCCACGGTTTAGTGGTGGAGGATCCCTTAGACCACTTGGATCAATTCAATCGAATTTGTGGAATGGTCAAGATCAATGAATGGTATGCTTGGAGCCGGTGATTCTCCATTGAAATGAAGGGTATGCTTCAACAAATTTTAACGGGGCAAGCTAATGGAGTCATTGAGTTGAACAAGAGGATAGCCGAGATTCACACTAAGGTGGATTGCTCATACAACGATCTCAACAAAAAATTTGAAGATCTATCCTCTAGAATCAAACATTTGGATCAACAACGCACTCAAGGAGGTTCCCATTCTAGTAGACCCATGGAGAAACTAAAGGGCAAAATCGATGCAAATCCAATAGAGTATTGCAATGTTATCCTCTCAAGTGACGAGGTTGAAGAAACTATACGAGAGATCAAGAGATATCTCCATGAATCCAAAGATGAAGTCGTAGTGGTTGCTAGCAACGAAGTGGCTGAGAAAAGAGATGTGGAGGCCAAGACGGTTGTGAGGAAAGATACTTCTTGCATTAACGTGAGCCCAAATCGATTTCCAAGCTTGGAAATCCGAGTAAATTTGCCATCTCTTGCTCCCTTGGTGATTTGGAGATTGATGATGCTTTGTGTGATTCCGGTGCAAGTGTGACTGTGATTTCTTATGAGATGGTGAAGAGTCTTGGAATCAAGGACATGAAGCAACACTTAATCCCAATTATGTTTGGAGATGCCTCCTTAAAACATCCACTTGGTTTGATCGAAGACTATCCTCTCAATGTTGGAAATTGCTTGGTTCCAACGGATCTCATGGTTGTCGAGATGGAGCAATGCCGCGAGCGTCCTCTCATTCTAGGGACGCTCTTCCTTAACACAGTAGGTGCAACCATCGACTTTACCAATAAGAGGGTAACATTTAAAAACGTTAATGCAAAGGTCTTCTACCCTATCAAAACCTATTCCACCGAGTTTTGTGGCACAATCACTAGTAGGGAGATAAAACCTCAAGACGAGTTCAAGATTGTGAATGAGAGGATGGATTTGGCTTCACCCCCAAAAGCTTGTAAAAAGAAGAACGACTTTCATGAAGAGAAAGCTTTGGGTTATGGTAATGTTGAAGAAGCCTTAGCATTGGACGATGCTTGGTTGGAAATTCTTTTCCATACCACTATGGCCAAAAGAAGGGTAAAGGCACTAAGGCCAAGAAGAAGAAACACATTGATAACCACCCTCCCACCCTTATCAAAGGCGAACCAAGCATCCTCAAAGATGTTGGATCCGCCCTTCCTAAGCTCACTGATATAGCTCAAATTAATACCCTAAAGTACTAAAGCTTTGTCGATTGTAATACTTAGGGATCGAATCCACAGAGACTCAGGGAAACACACAATAGATTATTCAGATCAGAATTAAACTAAACCAACAATGTAATTAAAAGCAGATGCGTAAATTAAACGAGTTGTAAAACAATTGGAAAGAAGCTAGGCTCAGGGTATTTCTCAGGAATTCAATGAATGTAGATAACTAACTAACAGGATTCAGATTTAGCGCGGTTCTTGAACTCAAATCACTAAAGTATAGCTAACCAACTCTCGTTGCGAAAACTATCTAAGTCTAAATCCTAGAATTCCAAATCTCTTTGCGAATCCTAAAGTCTAAACCAGCTTTTAGTTCAGGTTTGATCTGTTCACAAAACAACTAAACCAAATCTCTTTGCGAATAGTTATTTTGCTCACCTAGGTTCTGTCAGGTAATTAATCGCACTCTCGTGCCTAACCAATTATCCTAAGATCTAAGTTCTAGATTCGTCAACCTAGAATTAGCTATGGGAACAACCTAAGGCGAAGAACT
>PKMM01016163.1:567297-698334 GCA_002933915.1 Eutrema heterophyllum | reverse complement strand
TGCAAGGCAATGAGCTTAAGACGAGAGATTAGAAAGCTAGGCTAGGATGGAAGGTATTCTTTGATGCATCTTTGTTCCATTCCTTCCTCGCTTTTTCGTATTGTCATGCATTACGTTTTCATGAGAGTAAGTTACCCGAAAACTGTAACCTCCTCATACATTATGCTTTCAAGCCTTTCCCACCAAACCGATTGAGAATGATTGAGATTCCCTTTGCGAGACCGCGCTTATACCGAGATTAATGAATGTTAAAGAGTTGGTTGATATGAATGCTTGTGGATTCTTAATTCTTAGGCACTAGAGCAAAAGATTCAAGTGGTGATAGGTATGGAGAAGTTCGTAAGAGTAGAAGCGATTTTAGCATTATGACATTTTTACCTAAGGACATTGAGTTGAAAGTTTCATGTGTTTCATTTTGGATATGAGTCCCCACCTTCAAACCTCTCTTCTTGGCTTACTTTGCTTTATTCGCTTGAGGACAAGCAAAAGGCAAGTCTGGGGGAGTTGATAACCGTGTATTTTACCATCTTGAGTCTCATATTTTCCTTTGTTTTCTATGTGTTTCATGTTGTTTTCATTGTATTTACAATGCATTTAGGTTCAAATTGAGTCTCACTGCATTTTAGATGTCCTAGGTTGTCTTTGCATTCTTTTTGGCTTGTTTGAGCCATTTTCAGGTATTCTTGGAGTCAGAGGAGTTGGAGGAGTGAAAATAGCCATATAAAAGGCCATTGCGGAATACAGAGATGCAGGATCAGGTTGAGACATCAGAAGTTTGGCATTGGATGAAAGACTTTCCACCGATGGATTGAGCTCATATTTTTCCACAAGCTAGATCAATGGATTAGATTTCCTTTGGAAATTGTTTGAGGCCATTCCAACGGTGCGATCAAGAGTTATGTCAATTTTCGTGACGACGGTCCAGTCTGGCGAGCAAGAGGAGCGAGTGGAGAAACAAGCCAGATCGATCGATCCACAAACTTGGATCGATCGATCCCAAACATCGAAGATTTCCCAGACCGACCTACAATGCCAGATCGATCGATCTCATGTTTTTGGGGGATCGATCGATCCCCTCTGGATCGACCGATCCACCACCGCGACCAAAGCCATCTGAAGTACTTCAAATATCGACTCCGAAGAACGGTTTCCATTCGGATTTAGCTTCAGAGGTCTTCATAAAAGTTGTATATATATGAGTTAGCTTTCCAATGGAAGTATTTTCAAGTCATTCCGATCTGTGGTTCAAGAGTTATGCCCGATTTAGTGAAGACATGTCGATCTGGTGACTTTCCACTTGACTTTGGGCCCCTCTACTTTTGTATAAGTTCAACACTTTGTAGTTGAGTTTCAACAACTCACCACTGACGAAAATATCATCATTTCTGCTTCTTTTTACTGTTTTAGAGAACTTATCTCTTCTCTCCTCTTATGTTCATGAATCATCCAAGATCTGTGGATTCGATCCCTAAATACTAAAACAACAAACCGTTATGATTGCGGTAGTCTACACATTAGGGTAATTGATGTGTTGAAAAACGACTTAATCAAAGATCGTGGTTCTTAATGCATGAATGGGTTGAGCTACAACACGTCACACTCCTCTCCAATCCAAATGTATGATCCAAACTCCATTTCATTGTAAATACATTCTTGCATATTTTTACCTTCTCTTTGACTTTTGTTGCACCGAGACGGTGTAATTCAAGTTTGAGGGAGGGGTTTGTGTCTTTTGATCTTGTGTTTTGTGATCTTATTTTTCTTTTTGCATATTTGAGTCTCATGCATTCATATAAGTGCATATAAAAACCATAAAAATTGAAAAAAATTGAAAATTTGAACTAAAAAAGAAAGCATTTAGTTGCATTTTACATGTTTAAGATTGAGTCTACATGAATATACTTTTGCATTCACTTGCATTGGGAAGATTGTCCATGTAGAATATAAACTTAAGAGCTTGAATTAATGCCCTTGTTAGGAGTTCTTTGATGCTTTTGAGCGATCACGAAGTTAAAGATGATCCATGCTTTGATCTTGCGGTTTGAATGTTTTTTGTTTTGGTTGAAGCATGCTTTGAATTGAATCTAACTCTATCTACATGAACTATAATCTTGACTTGAAATTATCATGCTTGTACATTGAAAAGTTGAACTCATGGATGTCATATACATATTTGAGCTATCTTACCCCTTTTTACCACTCTCTTGTTAGCTCAAATAGCCGATTCCTATCTTTGGAACGGTTAACCACACCGTTAACTAAGCCTTTTCTTCAAACCTTCATCTCTTGTGTGTGTCGTGAGGCCTAATTTTGAATGAACTTAGCAAAAAGTGTTGAGTTTAGAACGACAAGGAGAAGATAGATAGGTTGGTGGTTTGGGTGTTGATGGAAAGAAAAGAGAATGTGGAGAAAGGAAAAGATTGGGAAAAAAGATAGGGATAACAAACAAAATTTGGATTGGTTGGCATGAAAATGTGAAATAGCTCTAAGTATTGATAGTATAAGTCTCTATGTGTGTAAAAGAAAGAAAGAGCCGAAAGAAAAAATATATATGGCTAATGCATCTAAATGATGATTGAAAGACTAGTTATGAAAGTGAAAAAGAGCTAAAAGAAAAGATAAAGAGCCAATTCATTTGTTGAAAGAGAAGAAGAAAAGAATCCCCTAAGTTAGAATAGAAGTGTGAGTTCAAGAAGGCAAAATACATTGTGATATAGGTAGTTTAGGAATGGATCTTGATGGGTTTAGAAATAGGAGTGGAGTTCATAATGGGGCATTGGGTAGACGGATGTCATCCTTGTACGCATCGATTGTTTTTTACTCTTAGCATTTTGCCAAAGTTCATTCTTTCGTGAGAGATCTCATTGCAATGGAATACCCACATGATTGAGATTACTTTTATCTCAAAACTTTTTCCCTAAGCCAAATGAGTTCACTTGATTTGTATTAACCATGATTCACCATTGCACTTAATGAATGTTAAAGAGTTAGAGGATATGATTGCTTGTGGATGCTAGGGTTTAGACCTGATTCGTGTATCGACGAGTATGGCTAAATCTTTTGAAGTAGATGTTGTTTGTGCATCACATAACTACTCTCAAGGGCATTGATTTGAATTCTTTTGTTAATATTCTCGGATATGATCTCCCGCATTCCAACCTCTTCTTCGACTTGTTCTTGTTTGTTTGCTTGCGGACAAGCAAAATGCAAGTTCAGGGGAGTTGATAATTGCATAATTTAGTCCATTTTAGCATACATTTTAGTTAGCATTTTGTGAATTTTTGCATTACTTACATGATTTTCTTTGGTTTTGCATCCATTTTTGAGTTAGTGAATCTTAGGTTAGTTCTTGCATGTGTTTGTGCATCATGGAGTGTTTTTAGGTACCATTTGGAGCTTATGGAGGCATTGAGGAGTTTGGAGGAAGATCATGGGATCAAAGGAGATGTTTGGAGCTTGAAGAGAGGTCTAAGAAGAAGCAATCGAAAATGTGTGTCTGGAAGATTGACTCGGATGGAAGCCTTCCCTTTGGAGTTAGCTTTGGAGCTCTTCATCAAATGTATCATAAATTGAGTTAGCTTTCCAATGGGAGTTGTTTCAACTCATTCTGGGTTGTATTGAAAGAGTTACAGCCGAATAAGTCAACATATCAACTTTGCCACGAAGGAGGAGAACGTCGAACTGACCATATCGGGATGCATATGGTCGATGCAGCAACCCAATATGGCAGGTGGAAAACAGCAAACTTCATCAAGCTGCATCGGACAGCTGCATTGGACTGCTGTAGTCCGATGCAGCCTTGCCTCTCACACGGACGAATCGTAGAGGCCATCTGAAGCGCTTTAAAGATCGACTCATATGAAGGGTTTTCATTTGGATTTAGCTTTGGCGATCTTCATGAAATTCGTAGATAATTGAGTTAGCTTTCGATTGGAGGTGGTTTCAAGTTATTCCGATCAGTGTGTCAGGAGATACGGCAAATTAGTGAGCACATATCCGTTTGGCGCGCATACGGACCACCATAAGGATAAGCCATGTCGGACAGCTGCATCGGACTGCTGTAGTCCGATGCAGTCTTACCAGGACAACGGACAAACCACATCGGACAGTTGCATCGGACTACAGCAGTCCGATGCAACTGTCCGATGCAGCCTTACCAGGACACTCGGACAAACCGCATCGGACAGCTGCATCGGATAGTTGCAACCTGCAGCAACCCGATGCCAGCTGCGTAGACCCATTTTTCAATAAATATTAAGTGACCCTTTGTTGTTTTTCTAAGTTCTTTTTCATCTCTTTTTCCTTTGTAAACTTGTTTCTCTTGTGTTCTTGATACTTTTTGTGATTGAATCCTTTGTTTTTAAGGCAAGTTCTTATTTCATTTCTCTAATCTATCTATCTTTAATCATCTAATCATGAATCTAAACACCTCATACAAAGAATCCATCCTCCAGATTCAAACACACAATACGACTAAGGTACGAAAGAAGCCATGTATCATTCACAATGACACGATCAGGCTTCTTACAAATCAAGCATTCATCTCTCTTGTTACACCATGTAAATAACGGGCCATGTGAACTCATATCAAGTGAACATTATCTGATCACATCATGAAGATCTCGCATACCCAGAGGAATAGAAAGAAAAACCATGTAATTCAAATGCTCCCGAGCTTCAAGAATTTCGTTAAAATAGCCGAAAATTAGCCAAGGGTTGTTACGAAACAATGATAAGTTTTGATGATTTTTTAGATCTTCCCATAGCATCTTCCTCTCTTCAACAAAGTTTGATGCGTAGATAAATGAGCAAAAGAACTCTTCATCTGACCTATCCAATAAAACATAACAAATAATCAACTGGCCACTCGTGAAACATGGAGTTAGCCTCACTTTCGGACTCCACACTACCCAAATCCTTCCCAATCTATTAAACTCGTAGTTAGACATAAATGACAAATCCTTGAAATTTGTAGATACAATTCGCTCTGCTTTATTCTCCTTGACGCGAGTCTCCAATAAACAACCGAATTGCAACGAACACTGCTTTATCCAGTTACGGACAACATGATGCTTTGTTAATTTATTGAATCCCCAAATATTCCAGAAAAAAATTGACATTAATTATTTCTCTGGGTGGTCCGTTTATTCAAATTACTAGGATTTGCATCCTTAGTCTTTTGAGTAGCTGGATCCGAAATAAATTTATGGTTCTCCTTAGAGTTACGATCGAGGTAGAGATTGTCATAACGGTAAGTCTGAATCATTTCCCTTCGTATGATCTTCATCATGCACATATGTCTTATCGGCATAACCTTTCTCTTGCCGATTCTCTTGTGCTAACAGTTGAGTTTCGACCCCTTCTTCCTAATTATTTCCTTCTGCTAATGATGTTTCTCATTCTACATCACTTAGCACCGAAAACCTTGAATTTAATAAGATCAAAACCTCATCAAATTTGAGCTCCTTGCTTTTCTTATTTGGACTACGTATTACCTTCGCCGGTGTAACTATAGACCACTTTTCTTCTTTCTCACCCTCATTCTGAGTGCTTATTGCTAAGACTTCCACTTCAACAATAGTATATGCCTCCTTCTCGGTTGTAGCACTCGCCAATTCAACCTCATTTCCTTTTACCAGAGACTTTTCTATAACCGGTATTGGGTTGTGTTCCTTACTGCCCTCCTTCAAACTTCTAGTCGCCAAGCATACCGTATGTAAATGCCCCCACTTTTCACATGTATAACATCTTGGAGGCAGCCGCGGGTATGAGAATTTAACCAACGTATCCTTCCCCTTAGAGTTAAATGTCATCGATTTCGGCAACTCCTTTGAAAGATCCGCCTTAACAAAGACTTTTGCAATCTTAAAATCCAAAAATTGAGCTGTGTCTGGATGCAACCGAACTGGTTCTCCCACTGCGCTGGTGAAAAAAGTCAGGCCTGTCCATGAAAACATATCTATAGGAACATGTTTGAGATGAACCCAAAGCGGAACTGACGTTATTTCCGGTGAACTTTCTTCAATGAATGGAGACCACTTCGACATAACCACGGGGATCGATCTCAGCCAAATTCCACATGCCTATCCTGAGAATCTGATTCCGAGTTATAGGATTACAGATCTTAAACTTCATAGTTGTTGAATTGATAACGTAAACATTAATCATCTGAGCCTTATCTCCAAACGCCCATATTTTATTGACAATAGCGTGCACGGGGGGGGGGGGGGGGGGGGGGGNGGAGAAGGATCTTCGAAAATCTCATCTGGAACATCAACCGAACCCACACCATCTTGCATCGAAATTTTTAGTAAGACTTTCCTTCTTCTGAACCACATTAACCCATGAAATTGTTGGAGCTGTCGTAAATGGTGTTGGAGGAGAGTCCTCCTGAACTACCGTCGATACCACCTCCTCCATCGGAGGTTAATCAATGACGACGGCTGCCTTCCTTGAGGAGAACGAAATCGAAAACCTTATTGCCCTCAAAATCGCCTCTCCGCAAAACGCAGCATTTAGTTTTTTAGACCCAATTATTTTTTTTAATTTATATTAAGAATGACAAGTTTTTTTAAGCTTATTAAGAATAACAAGTTTTTGTTTAAGCTGCATTATATGAAGTCCATTAAGTTTTCATTATTATTATCTGGAACTTTTTAATTTCATCACTTATTGTGGATCCACATATCAGCAAGGAGCCTAGAAGAAGGCAACATGATAGGGTTGACATGACATTTGACTTTTAAGGTTATATGATGAATAAGAAGAAACGCAACACTCGTGAATCTGGGATGAATATTTAGGTCCGGTTGTTTCACATTTCGTTGGCGATTAGGACCTAAATATTCTTATTCCAATAACTAATAAAAGAAGAGAATGAATGACCTTCAAATGTGATATTCTGTTTCTATTTATACAACTGCTTCTAAGTTACTTCTAACCGACTATTATCTTTGACTAAACTATTAATTCTAGTGAAAGCACTCTTAAACCACTTTCCAGTGGTTGACCAAAACGTTCATTGATGTTTTCTACACTAGGAGGTCCGGTCTCAGATATTCCTGCAGATTAATGAAGGCAATCTTATAAGGAAATCTTTAGCGTGGTGCAAGTGAAGCCGTTCATCATGATCGTTGATCCTTGTGGAGTAGAGTAGCGTTGTCCGTTGTAGAAATATCTTTATAATAGTTCTCATAATTTATATCAGTATTTAAAAAAACTGTTAATTATATCCATTTAACAATTCTTAAAGGCTAAAGCTCCTCCCAGCTCAGCAGCTCTTCTACATCTTCTTTGGTCAGATTCAACTTGCCCTTAACCTGACATGAGAGAAACTGCCTTGATAAATCTTTGACCCAAGTTTTCTCATGTTCTGGTAAAACTTATTATTTTTAATGCGCCGGATACTAGTAGTATTAGTCAATTGTTGATCAACCTAATATTTCTAAATATGATCACCAATTCGGATATGGTCATCACGAGAACATGTTTCATGACATGTTTACATATGTATTTCATGAAACTACAGCCACATTACCTTACTTCGGTGCTAAAGGATTTTATGATATGTTAGACGCCGCAAATCAACGAATTTAAGATAATGAACATTAAAACTAATAATAACTTATACTAAATTTGCATGGATTCATAAGATGAACTTTTCATAAAGTATTTGTCATATGATAATATTTCAAATGTCTTACTATGACATATTGAAGTTAGTCAGAGTCTTGGGTTACCTTTTGAGATTGTATGAAATTATGAAAAGACTATAGTAAACTGTATGGATTTGTTTTTAGGCTCCTTCCCAAAAATCTCATACTAGTTGAAGTTGGATTTGACTTATATATTAGATCATCTTTGTCTAAACTTCCGATGTGAGACTTGGATTGATATCCCAACAATCCTCCCCTTAAATCAAGGACTACACAAACTCTTGATCTCTCCTCTATTGAAGCATGGCCTTCTGCACTGTCAGGAATACTTTCGACACAAGACACCGACATCCCTTAATTGTGAGGTCACCTTGAGGGAATTCCCTCCCACAACGAACATGCAGCCCACTTTTCCAGGTCCACATTTACTGAACCCGGGCTCTTATACCAATTGTTGGGTCTTTCAACCCCATGTCCAACTCCTCATTAGTATGCTATTATCCTTTTTAGGTCAAAGAGACAAAGCCCGCACATATTTTGTTTTTGGCTCTTTTCCAAAATGTCTCATACTAGTTGGAGTTGGACTTGATTTATATATTAGATCATCTTTATCTAAACTTCTGATGTGGGACATAAATTGATATCCCAACAGTTTTTTAGCCGCTAATGATCCATGAGTTAAAAGCAATTACATATGATGTTTTGAGTTTTCTCTGTTTTGATTGGATAATGTGTGCCAAGAAAAAGAAAACACTAAACACCAATTTTTACTGCTTTTGAACCTGGTGATAATAATTAATGGCTTAGAATTCATTCGTCCTCTTGCCAAATATACTGGAATAGATTGATCCAATTTCAAAGAAGAAACATTTATGGGATCAGCAAAATGACTTTACAATAGTAGAAAAAGCCACACAAAAACGGTTATCTGTCTAACATTTTGCAATCAGATTATAATATTTGAATCATACATAGTCATAGCTGAAAATAACAGGAACAATACAAAACAAATAAATATTCATAGTTATTTCAAAAGAAAAATATAAATGATCAAATAGGAAAAAAGAAACACAACATATAACCAGCTCTATTACATGTCACATGTGCATATGAGAGATCAAGATCTCCTTTCTTCAAAGATTGGCTAGTTCTTGAATGTTAATGGGGTAAGCGTAAGCTCGGGAGTTGAAATTAGACTTGGCAAGCAAAATGTTGGCGGTCTCCGTCGGGTGGAACGCGTCCCAGAAGAGATACTTGGTCCGGTCACTGCACGGCTGCTGCAGCGGCAAACACGTTATCTGACCATTGTTCCTCCCCACCCCACAACAACCTTTGTCCACCACCTCAAATCCTGTTGGATCAAATGTCAAAAAATAGTAGCCATTATAAGAATTTGTAAACTTATTTTCAATGTTTTGGATTGTGTGTATGTATATTTATAACTCACCGTAAGCGGCTCCATTGGCAGCAAGATCGGAGGTGCTCTTGTAGGAATCAAGAAAAACAAACTTGGCTCCTTGCAACTGACCTTTGTTGAAACGGTCCACAAGTTTCTTGAGCTGAGAGTTAAACAACACAATTGCGTTGTTGATCTTGTCATTGCATCTGCCGGTACTGTTGTTGCGGTTATTGTAGCGGGCTAGCTCGTAAGGTATGCAACCGATCTGTCCCACTGCGGTCACAATCACTTTCCGAGCTCCAAATTGGTACAATCGCTGAGAAAAACAAAAACAAAAGAATCATATGATATGTGCGAGTAAATGACTAATTGGTTGATGATAGCCTACATTATTGATCAAGCCTTACAGTGAGCTGTTGCGTGTAGTTCTTTATGAGAGAATCTGCATAGGTTTTGTCATTGAAATCGGTACTGGTTGAGTAAAAGTCAGGCATGAAGTAATTGTTGAGATAATCGTTACTTCCCATTCCCGAATAAAAGATACAACGGCTCAAGTATCTTTGGAGCTCATTTGTGTCTCCTCTGAAGTATCGAAGCATTTGTTGAACTGCGCTTGTGTACTGATTTACCTGCTGGTTCATAGAAGTATGCGCACCCTGCAAACATTTTCAGTATAATTTAATATAGGTTTACAATGGAATTGATATGTTACTTCAGTATAACTTTTATATGGATAAAAAATAACTTATATATAGTTTGTGTACCAAGTTGTCACCGGTCTCATCTCTAATGCCGGCTGCACCAGATGCGAAGTTCGCACCCCTTAGCAAAGCCTGGCCACGAGTCCTGGAGTATGCTGGAATGTAAGTCCGAAATCCAAGAATTTGAGCTACAAACATTAAACAAGAGAGACATGTTAATACAAAAATGTTGAATATCTCCACAGATGTCTTCGTGAATATCCATTCTGTCTTTCGGCATATGTTCTGACAGGTTTTTTTTTATGGTTTTATTTCGATCAAATTCGTTATTTTAGTTATCTTAATATATACAATAAAACAACATATTGCCGTGAATGAGGTGAAGGTGAAAAAAAGCGTGAAGAAGATGAAAGAAGAATAAAAAGGGTGAGAGAGATTAATTCCGTTTACATTTTCTCTTAGTAAAATAACACTAATAATAGATATGATTTAAATATAAAAAGAAGAAGAATTAAGGAAACAATATATTTGCACACTATAAGTACCAAGTGCATCAACGTAGGTGCGACCGTTGGTGAACCGTCCGGTTGCACCTTGGGGAAAGTCGATGCCATAAGGCCGGTAATTAGCCCGCGCAAGAGAAAGCAGCCTACATATATTCAAATTACTATGAATTTGTGTAACATAGATGGAAAGAAATCACAATAATAGTACATACAAATTAAGAAAAAAGCAAAACTAAACCTGTTATTGTTTCCATTATCGACTAAGGAGTCACCAAAGATGAATAAACATGGGACTTGTGACTGTTGTTGCGGCTGTGACACGGCCGTTTCTAGACCAAACAGAAACAAACCCAAACTAACCAACAATACAAAACGGTGAATAACCATTTCTTTTGATTACTTAATTGATCTGAAGAAGAATGAGTTTGAAAAAAAGTTTGAGTGGAGTTCACAATTATATACTGAGGTAATGTGATTGGTTGGTTGGTTGGTTTTGGTTCGGTATGTTATAATTGGTTTCATGTGCTGATCGATTTTGACAGTTGGTTTATTTTTTATTTTTTATTTTTTATTCTCTCTCTTTCTCTCTCTTTCTCTCTCTCTTAACATACTTCTTTTTAGCTGCGGCTATATTCACAGGCGTCTCATGCAATCTCGTGAGGTCTAAGAGTCTTATGTGTTGCTTTCCAGTTGTTTGTGACGCAAGTCAAAAAAAGTATTCAATTATTTTCTTAAGGGGAAAAAACTAAGATATGTAAGAATTGATTGTAAAGACAAAAACTTTTAAAATTCTGAATTACTTCATCAATACGACACCAAAACGGCAAACTTAAAGACAAAGGGATCTAAAAAAAAATGGATCCAAAACTTTCCCACATCGGAAAAATAGGAGCAAAGTTGGAGCAAGAAGCATCTACCAATTTGTTGTACGGCATCTGAGGCAAAAAAAAATCTAAATTCACATTAAAGTTACTTCCAACTTCCAAATAAGAAGTACATATACCGTTTCCACTCATTAATTCTGTAGAAAACAAAAGAATGATAAGTTATAAAGCGAATTTTGACTGGTAATGGTGAAACTCATTGTGAATCCAAGGAGCTTATATTGTACACACGAGGCATCACTATAAGTATTAGAACAAACTTATATGATGAGTTTTCAGTAGATCGACCTCCATGTTGGGTTGGTAAAGCACTATCTATGGGATCCCAAGAAAACTAAATCTGTTTGTGTCAGTTTCAGTGAATATGAGGCATGATTACTATATGAGATTACCACTATGGAGCCTATAAAGACATTGATTCCTCTGTATCATCAACCATGTAGCTGCTAGTTAACTAAAACTGCATTAAAGGTTTAGACTTTGGTATCAACAGAAATGTTCGAACTATAAGAATTGGGAGCGCGCGGCTCCCATTCCCACAAATAATGATGTAGGCTCTCCTTCAATGAGGAGACCTTAGGCTAAGCACCCTTCCTTAATGTGCAATGGAAGTCACAAGCCTAGGCCACGAGTCTTCTTGGTCACTCGTTGACCCCATCCAGGTAAGTATCTTTCACCGTTGCCTCAACGTCTCTTCTTCTACACACTCTACATCAGACACTGCCAATGGAGCTTCCGATGTGGGACTCTCCCATATTCTTGGGAAATGCCATTTCAAATGGGCTCGGGATAGGGTCCATTTAGTTAGTAGTCGGCCCATATGGTACAATGAACTCTCAGGAGCTAACTGATTAATAATCATTTGAGCAAGTAGCCCTGTCAATTTGAGTGTTTATCCGCGGGTCCCGCCCCGTTTGACCCGCTGCGGGGCAGGTGCGGGTTAGAAAAAGTATAATTTTTTTCGCGGGTCGCGGGTTGCAGGTCGCAGAATGTTTTCGCGGGACGGGTGCGGGTTTTGATATTTTACAAAGCGGATATCCGCTAACCCGCAAGAATAAAAAAACTATGTAGTTTATCTACTAAATGTGTGCTGTTTTTATTTTGTAGGCTGTTATAGTGTGGTGTTTTCATAAGAAGTGTGTCGTTTTTAATTTTAAGCACACAAAACCCTAGATCTTTCTCATTCAGACATGAGACAACAAACAACGAAACAAATATGTCTCTCTCTGTATCTCCGCCTCTCTTATCAAATTTGTCTCTCTTTGTATCTCCGCCTCTCTTCTCTTATCCCTCTCCTCCGTCGACTCGTCAACCAACTCCTCTGCATCTCCTCCGTCGACTCGTCAAGCAAAGCCGATTCGAACATCCATCGAGAGATTCGACCTCTCCGGCCTCCAGAAACCTAACATCGCTACTTCGCCTCAGGTAAGCTTCTCTCTCAATAGTCTCCTCCTTCTCTTTTCTATTGGATTGTATTAGACTGATAGTTCTTGTTTTCTTCAATTTTGATTTGATTATGAGCAATTTTGCATAAAGTTTACATTTTTATTTGGGAATGATTCTTTTTTGTCTAGTTTTATCAGAGTTTTAGGCGGTTCATTGTTTTCCCTGGTTTTATCTTCGTTTATTCTCGTTCGTTCGATGATGATTTCTGTAATTTGTTTCGAAACAATTGAAATTGGCCGGTGATTGCAAGTGAGAACATCTTAGTCAGATTGCAGATACTCGTGAGCTGTTTGATTCAGTTTGGTTTTATAAGCTCTAGATTTACATGTAGAATCTGCTTGGTTTGTCGGTGATTAGATGTTTTAATTATATGTTTTCTGTAAGAATTATTGAAGAGAATACATCAACGACTCAAGAACATAAATAAGCATTTAGGAAATTGTGTTCTTTGGTTTGTTTTTTGTTAAATGATCTTAAGAACATTACTTTCTCTCTGTTAGTGAGTCCATTGTGTTGTTATTCTCATTTTGGGATCTGAAATTTGTGTTTATCAGTCTCAATGTATTTTTGTTGTTCTATCTTATATGTAATCTTATGTATTTTTAGGAGCCATCTTTGTTGCCATCTTTGTTGTTCTATCTTATATTTAATATATGTATTTTTTTTTGGTTTTAACAGATGGAAAAGCGAAGGAATCGGAGTACTGCTAGTGAGGGATCTAGTTTACCACAATCAGAAGTTGATGGAGTTCTACCAAGTAAGAGCAAGAGGCAGAAAACCTCAACTTTTTGGGACAATTTCACTGTCATCACTAAGGTCAACAGTGATGGTGTCTCTGAACTCAGAGCTAAGTGCAATCATTGCTCGAAAGACTATGCATATGATTCACACAATACAGGTACGTCTAACTATAACCAACATTCAGAAGTGTGCTTGAGAACGCCTAAAGCCGGTGATATAGGTGGTATTATGATTACTGAAGATGCGAAACTACAAAGTAGAAAGATTGATCAAGGTGTTTTCCGTGAAATGTTATCAAAGTGCTTAATTGAGCATGATCTCTCGTTCTCCTATGTTGAATATGATAGAGTTAGGGCGATCTGGAAGTATCTGAATGCTGACGTGAAGTTTATAAGTAGAAATACTGCTGCAGCTGATGTTTATAAGTTTTATGAGAAGGAGAAGTCAAAGTTGATGTTAGAACTGTCTGAAATTCCTGGTAGGATCTCTTTCACATATGATCTTTGGTCTGCTATAACAGTGGAAGGATATATATGTTTGACTGTCCATTACGTAGATAGGCATTGGAAGTTAAGGAATAAAATTTTGTGCTTTGCTGTTATGCCTCCTCCACATTATGGAATAGATTTGGCTTTGAAGATCATGGAGATGATGAAAGAGTGGGGGATAGATAAAAAAAAGTGTTCTCTTTGACCCTAGATAATGCTAGTAATAACGATAACATGCAAAACATCTTGAAGAATCAGCTGGTTATACAAAACGATTTATTATGTGGTGGAGGGTTCTTCCATGTTAGGTGCTCTGCCCACATATTAAATCTGATTGTTCAAGAGGGGCTAAAGGTGATGGGTAATGCTTTAGGAAAAATTAGGGATAGTATCAAATTTGTTCAAGCTTCAGAGAATCATCGTAAATTGTTTGCAACCTGTGTGGAGTCTGCTGAGATTAACATTAGAGCTGTGTTGACATTAGATGTGCAAACACGCTGGAACTCCACCTATAAAATGCTTGACAGAGGTATCAAATACCGTCTTGCTTTTGATAGGTATCAAGGAATTGATCCAAGCTACAAGTTTCTTCCCACGAGAACATAGTGGGATCTAGGGGTACAAATATGTGACCTGGTCCAACCTTTTGATGAGATAACCACCCTGATATCAGGTTCAATTTACCCGACCTCAAATCTGTATTTTATGCAAGTGTACAAGATCGAGTATTGGCTGAGAGCACATGAGAACAGTCACGAAGATGTTATTGTCGAGATGGTTAGGGCTATGAAAGATAAATTTGATAAGTATTGGCATGAGTATTCAGAGATTCTTGCAATGGCAGCTGTTTGTGATCCTAGGTTTAAGTTAGAACTATTAGAGTATTGTTTCACAGAATTGGAAGAGGATACTGCTCAACAAAAGGTGGAGCGTGTGCGAGAAAAACTGAATCAGCTATTCAAAGCTTATTCTAAGGCACCAGCTCAAAGCTCTACATCACCCGAAGAAAACGCACAAGAATCAGTGGCTGGAGGTGTTCCTTTTCAGTCACATGGGAAAGGTGTCATCAATTACAATGTAAGTGTCTTACACTTGGTCTGTTTCCATTGATCTTACTATATTTTTGGTTTTTGCTATGAAGATCTTACACATGATTTTTTCATTGATGTAGGATTTCAACAGATTCCGCTAAAAGAATGTAACTGCTAGTGGTAAATCTGCGTTAGATATCTACTTGGCAGAACCAGCAATAGATGGGGAGATGTTTGCAAGTTTAAATGTGTTAGATTATTGGAAAGACAACGCTCATCGATTTGGCGAGTTATCTAGAATGGCTTGCGATCTTCTAAGCATACCAATTACAACCGTAGCATTCGAGTCCTCCTTTAGCATTGGATCACGGGTCTTGAATAAGTATAGAAGCTGTCTTCTCCCACAAAATGTGCAAGCTCTGATTAGTGCTCGTAATTGGCTTCGAGGTTTCGAAGCGTATGATGATGGTACCACAAAAATTCTACTATTTCAATTACAATATAATAGTTAGTAGTACTAATTTTAATGTTTTGTTGGAAAGAATTAGAGGTTGACGAAGATGATAATGTGCCTCCACTTGAGTCATTTGCTTCAACTACTGCGTAAGTATTATTTCCTTCAATATCGTTTTCAAAATTTGTAACTCATATATTCTGATACTTTCTTAACTTTTTTGGTTTTATAGGTGAAATGAGAAATCATAAGGACAAATGGACTGGAAGAGACATATTGTAATTTGTTTTTTCTTATGCTATAATTCTGTTTTGAAGACAACTTTTGAGTTTGTTGTAAGAGTTGATAAACTCTCATTTTTCTCTCTGAATCGGCATGTTAAAGTAGCATGTCAAGCGGATCGGACTATGGACTATGGACTTTGTCACTAAAACAAAAAATTATGGACTTTCTCATGTTATTTGTATTTTTAGATTTTTCTTTACATTTCGCGGGTAACCCGCCTGACCCGCTAGACTTATGCAGGGCGGGTGCGGATAACAATTTCAAAAACCGCGGGTCTTGCGGATCTATTTCTGGCGGGTAAAAAAGAACCCATACCCGCAGCGAGGCGGGTCAGGTGGGGCGGATCCGACCCGCTTGACAAGGCTATCAGCAAGGTTCAAGCTTTCAAGATTGTTCCAAACATTAAAAAATGTTGTGGCATATGGAATTAAGCTTGGTTTAAATAAAAAGTGGTTTGTATTTTTGGACTTGTTTCGTGCTTAAATGGAACTTGAAAGTTTCATTGTACTTTGGAAAATTCATACAAAAACATCTCCTTGAGGACATTTTAATCATCCTAACCACAATCCTGGGTTCATTCACAGTCTTTAAAGATGGTCACATCTTCAACGAACACGACGAGCTTTATCTTCCTGCCCCAATCCCAGAGACTTCTGTGCATTTGCAATGCCTTCAGGATCTGCATCAACGATATCAACCCGTCAAAACCGCACACCAGCAAATTAAACCAAGGGTCGTCATTGAGGCGCTCAAGGTTGAAAAAACACTCAGAATGCCATCTCTACTTTTATCACACGACAAGAAAACATAATCTGTTGAATTAACCCACTGTATTAGAAATTTATACTCACCAAAGAACTGAGTGAAAATGCGGGTGAAGAAGCTCAAGTTACGAGAGACATTGTATGCCATTGCAGGAGGAAGAGGCTTCACCAAAGTGTCTATAGTGAATACTCTTTGCAGGAACTGTAATTGAGTGTCAGAATTTACAGGTTAGGAAAAGGTAGATTGTACAATCTATAAAAAAGAAAATGTGAACCTATTCAGAAACTGCTTCTCTATGAAAACCATGTGACTGCACACAACATGCTTTTTATGTACAGACAGTCCGCGGTGTCATGATTCAGGTTCTATTCAAAACTGTTCCAATCCCAACGATTATAAAACATGTCTATTTTTTATAAAACTAAGTGAAGGAAATAGATTGCCATGTCCGAACTAGCTACACGGTATCTCCTCAACCAAGAAACGAAGTAGTCTATAGCCGAAGTGACCTTTACTAACAGTAGAATAGCAGTACCAATTACCAAAGATACTTTTGGTCACAAAGTTGGGTCTAATCATCAAGGCTAAGCAGGTTTACGTCAGAACTACACAGTTGTTTTCCACGAAAGCATACCACCCACTATTACCATAATGCAACGCATATAAAAATACGAAGACCCCTTTAAAACAGTCTTACGGCTAGGATAGTTTGTTCTTGAAATGTGAATCCGTTTTATACGTGATTCTATACACGAGCTAAAAGTTTAAACCTTGAATGATGCAGAGACACCAAACGAGTATGAACCATTTTCAATAAAAAGTTTCAATTCATTCAGAACTTGAATTGGATACAATCTGTTGGACGTCGAAACTTTATGTAGCAAAGAGGGATAAATCCATTAGAAACCATTCTTTGCAGCTAAATACTTCTTTTGCTTCACATGAGGTTTCAATATTAGACATTGACAACACATAAACATAAAGGATTGATCTTTTTCGCATTTCTACAATACCCATTGGTCTAAAGGAGTGAACAGAGAAGTAAATAAAGGCAAGGTTACAACTTTACTAGTAATCTCCCAAATTTTAAACTCAATTTAAATTTCCTAAGGCAGGAACAGAGAGGAGAAAATTAAGTATATGAAACCCAGAATTACCGTAAAGAAGAGAGAGGATTTTAAGAGACCTGATAATTGCGATTGAAGCTGTAGCGAAGCTGAGGATCGATCTCGAGAGAATCTTCGTCATCGGCGAGACTACCTTTTTTGGTTCCATGGCTAGGGACGTGCATCTTCGACATGCCGTCAGATTCCTTTGTGACCTTAAGCTTCGCGCCGCTGAACTTATCGGAGTCATCGTCGTCGCCTCTCCACGGCGCTTTGGATAACAGCTCCTTCTTCTTCGCCATTGTTGTCTTCGGCCGATTCTGAGTTTGCGAAATTTCGTGAGTGTGTGTGTTTATGTGTGGGATAAGGCCCCAAAGATCTTGTTCGGTTTCAGAGTAAAACTTGTAACCAAACAAGATATCGATGTCCGCATAAACAAACAAGCCCAAATTAAAAAGCCTTGTCGACCAAATTTTCTTGTTTGGTTACGGAGTAGGACGTATCACCGAACACGATATGAGTTTTTCCAAAAAAGTTATCAAAGCCTCTTTTTCCTTTTTTTAAACTATCAAAGCCTAAATTAAAAAGACTTGATCGATCATTACTCAGCATCTATTGTATTAATTAACACAAGTCTTTACAATTGTTTTATTTTTGAACTATGCAAGTCTTACAATTCTTTAACATTTAAGTATTGTAAAATACTACAAATAATGTCATTGGAGATTTTGATTTAAATCATAGTCTCTGAATCGAATTTAATAAAGAATTACGATTTAGTCTCTGGCAAAGAAAACTGGAGACATTACTAAACACGGTCTAATTAACGATATTGCCAAACAATATGTTGAGTAGACTATTTTCCATGTATTGACCATTATAATCTTCTTTCATTCCTCTACAGTAAAACTGTCAATTGGGTTGTTTGTCCATGGGCTAACTCAGTCCATATCATTATGGACAGTTCATGGTCACGCTCAAATACAAAACGGTCCAAATGAGCTAAGACCATTTTCACCCGCAGTCAAAAACGGGTTAGACCACACAACAGCAGACATGCCCACATACTTAAAAATCTACAGTCCTATTACCATCTCTTACATTGACAGATGACTCCTTTTACTGGCAAGTTCACGAAGAAAAGCTTAAATATTATTCGGCTAAGCACACATGAGAAGCCCTTCAGCCAAGAGTGGATGTTCAACCTTGGACAGACAATATTTGGTTCAAAGGATCCATTCCAAGACATGCATGAATTCATGATGTGGGTAGTCCATCTAGCTAGACCGCTTACCACAAGGATACGACTTGCATCATGAAAAACTTATGTGAAATTGAAATACTTATATAAAAATTAAAAATAAACTTCATTCATATTTCGATTTCTTCACTTATTTGCAAGTATTTTTTATTTTTTATTATGAGTTCTAATCAACTAACTCAAATCAACGAAGCCTTAGAAGTATATTATCACCTTCAAGCTGACCCTTGGAACTCAACTCATTTTAACCTTGATTGGTCTAGTTTTATCCCTAGAAAACCTCTGCCAGTGCACAGAAGAAAAGCAGAAGTAGTATAAAGGGTATCGAATCCCTAGGATCTATTATTGCACTGCAAATTCGTCGATTCAAATTAAGCTAAGCGGAAGATATTGTAAAGTAGAAAAGTGACAGCAAATAAAACTATGTGAAAACTGGTTTTAATTCAATTGGACACAAACTTTATAAGCCTAGGGAGTATCTTTGGAAAGTCAGAATTTTAAATCAGATATAAGTTAGAATTTCGATGAAGAACTGTTCTAGAACTCGAATCACTATGATATAATTCACCAACTTTTGCTGCGTAAATTATCTATGTCTAATTCCTAGAATCCCAAATTTTTTTGCAAATTCAAGTAATTAAACAAGCATTAATGGACAAGTTCGATTTGTTCATGAAATACCCAAGCCAAATTTCTTTGTACTAAGTTATTTTGCTCATCAAAGATAGTTCAAGCAATTGATAACACTTTCGCATAAATCAATTAACCTAAGATCTTAATTCTAGCTCATGACTCTAGAATAAGCATTAAACGCAATCTAAGGTGAAGAACTAGAAGATGACCTAACAAATTCAATCCAATCTAACAATCCATGACCAACCTTTGAAAACCCTAAACCTAACAAGAAAACTACTCAGACATGATCAATGGAACATAGATCATAGATGAATAGAATTGCATAAGAGAAATCAATTAAGAAACAAAAAGGGTTCGAATTATTCTCTCAAACGAACAGAGTCTCAGAATTGTCTCCCCAAAGCTTACAAAGTTGCCAAAAGCCAAAAAATATCAATAGAAAATAAAGGGTGCCCTGAAAAGTGGCTAATGTTAGATGTGAGTTTAGCACTCCCCGGTTTAACCCGGTTGGAATTAAAATCAGCACAACTAGCAGTCTCAAGCTCATCAAGGCTGACCTACGAAATAAAAGGAAATTTTCCTTTTATTTGATAAAGGCAAATCCCGAGAAAAGAGGAAGTTATCCTTATCGACTTCGGGAAAAAATGATAATCGCCAATATCAATTCAAAAGGAAAAGGAAGATCGACCGACCTCAAGACTTATAAATAGGAGAGCTCCTCATTCAGAATAATCATCCACAATCATCTACGAGACCTACGAAGATTCAAGAGCAACATAACTCAACTTTTATCTTCTTAGTTCTTAAGTCCTTTTTACGATCTAACAATCTTGTAGCTCCACCGAGTTTAATCAATAATACGAGATTCGATCCATTGAGTTTACTGTTTTGCCCATTGTGTGATTTTCAGGTTCAACAATTGGCGCCGTCTGTGGGGACCGAACCCACGGCCACGGGATTTGAAGATAGAGATCGAACCCACGGCCACGGGATTTTCAGAATCAACAACTAAAAATAGGTATAAATAGGTCTCCAGTCATTCAGGGTCGAAATTGGGTGGATATGGGCCGAAACAGGAAAAGTCAAAGTTCCTTTTTGCCAACGGGACCAAATCGGTCGATCTGGGTTTCTTGAATCGCTCGTTTTGGTGCCTGCGGATGGGTTATCTCTGCGCATGCTTCTTCTGGTCGCCAGGCAGGACCGTCTTCATGAAAATTGGCATAACTTTTGATCGCACCGTCAGAATGAGCTCAAACCACTTCCAAATGAAAGCTAATCCATTGATATATCTTGTCTCCAAATTTGAGCTTGATCCATCGGTGGGAATTTCTTACTCGAATGCCAAACTTCTGATGTCTCTACATGATCCTGCATCCCTAAATGCTCATTTACACCCAAAACGGCTCCTTTTCTTCCCAAGTGACCAAAAACCTGAGAAGACTCGATAAAGGACTAAAAGACTCTAAAAACACATTTTGACTCGATAAAAACTACGAATATCATAGTTGAAAATCGGTAAAAATCACAATATATCAAGTCTGAAAACCTAAATAAGAGAAAGAGGTTTGAAAATGCGGGAACTCATTTTCTCTTTAGAGCATTGCACTGACCAATTATCCTGTAATCCACATACTACAAGATCAATCCAAATCGAACCACCATGTAGTTCTCCGTAGACATTTACAGCCTCCCAGATTCATCCCGCAATTTCGCAACATTATCCACAAGCCTTCATCGCTGGGTCTCATCGATGATCTCAATGCCAAGAACCTTCTAAACTCATTCCCATACAATACTATGACAAACCAACCATACAACCTTTGATACTCTTTCTCTCCCCCAGACTTATTCTTTTCTCATTCTCTCTTTCAAGCAGCGCCATTTTTTTTTTTTATATATCAAAGGTGCAGGTGGATAATGGTATCCCGGAAAATTTTCCTAAACCTCACTTCCAACCTTTGTGTGATCATTTCTTTCGAAGTAAAATAATGGGATCGATGGAAATTTTCCTAGCCCTTTACTCAAAAGAAAATCATTTCATCTTTTCTGCTTTCATCTATTACTTAGAACAAGGGAGAGGAGTACCATCACTTTTCACATAGGTTCTCATTTGTCAGGTATGAATGAGGAGTCAAGCCCTATGAACACTAGTCACATCGGTGAGGTAAAAGGAAGAGCTCAGAAATTAGCTCGGGCTTTAGTGGATTCTGCTGGAAATATGGAACTTCTCTAGTTAACTGGCCAGTCCTTGGATTTTTCATTAGTCGGATCTGAACTGATTCTGCAGTAATGGTCACTCAAATGAAATAGTCAACACAGTAAACCAAGAGAAAGATAATAGTTTCCAACAAATTTTGACTCAATAAAAACGACTCAAAAAAACATCAAAATGACTCAAGGGAGGAAACAAAAGAAAGAAAACAACGTTAGTAACGACAAAGACCCTCCCCCAGACTTACTTCACACCGTCCCGGTGTGAAAATAAATCAAGAAGAAGGTATAAACAAACTTAAGAGAAAACAAAAGTAAAACAAAAGAAAAGAAAACTTACCGGTGGGTTGCCTCCCACCAAGCGCTTGTTTTCAGTCATTAGCTTAATTGTGTCGGGAATCAAGCAGATGGAGGTTCCATTAACGGAATAATGTGTCCGTCCGGACTATCAGTTTTTGCCCTAAAATGCTTCAGACGTTGGCCGTTCACTGTGAATTTCTTGCCTTCAGGATCCAATAGGACCACAGCTCCATAAGGTCGCACTTCCTTGATGGTGAAAGGACCTGACCAACGAGAACGCAATTTTCGAGGAAATAGTTGTAAACGAGAGTTAAACAAGAGTACCTGATCATTTGGTTCAAAGTGACGAGTTATGATTTTCTTATCATGATATGCTTTGGTGCGCTCCTTGTAGATCTTAGAGCTCTCATAAGCATGATGTCGAATTTCATCAAGTTCGTTCAATTGAAACAGTCTCCTCTCTGCAACTGACTTAATGTCAAAGTTCATCATTTTCACTGCCTATGCTGCCTTATGCTCTAACTTAACAGGAAGATGACACGCCTTTCCATATAGCAAATGGAATGGTGTAGTGCCAAGCGGTGTCTTGAATGCAGTCCTGTAAGCCCATAATGCATCATCCAACTTTGCAGACCAATTTTGCGAGACATTCCAACCGTCTTCTCCAGTATTTCCTTGATCTGTTTGTTGGAGACTTCGACCTGTCCACTCGTCTGCCGATGATAAGGAGTTGCCACGTGATGCTGCTTCAGGAGTTTGTCGAAAACCTTGTTGATAAAATGAGAACCTCCATCACTAATCACGACTTTGGGTACTCCAAATCTTGGAAAGATGATGGACTTAAACATCTTCATCACCACAAAAGCATCATTGGTTGGACTAGTAATAGCCTCAATCCACTTAGACACGTAGTCCACTTCAACAAGTATGTATTTGTTCTCGGATGATGGAGGAAACGGTCCCATGAAATCGATGCCATAACAGTCAAATACCTCAACCTCTAGGATGAAGTTATGTGGCATCTCATGTCGCTTACTGATCTTCCCTTTCCTCTGGCAAACATCACACTGCGAAACAAACTTGTGATCATCTTTGAACATCGTTGGCCACCAGAATCCTGCTTGCAGAACCTTGGAGACGGTCTTGAATGTGGCGAAGTGACCGACATATGCAAATCCATGACAATGATACAACACATCTTTGAATTTGGATTCTGGAATGCATCTCCTGTTAACCCCATCAGAGCATGCTTGTACAAGTAAAGTTCATCCCAGAAATATCGCCTGATCTCTCGCAAGAACTTCTTCTTAGCATACCCTGTAAATTCCTCAGGCTCTTCCTCTACAGCAAGATAATTGGTTATGTCACAAAACCAAGGGTGCTTAGGGGTGGCTGCAGCAGCTACAACACTTGATTTGGCCTCAAAACGCTAATAGGTGAAGTTATAAGGTCTCCGCAAAGATGGTGTCGATCGACACTCTGGCTGATGTCGATTGACACCAAACCTGCAGATCGATTCTCAGCTTTTCATTCGACATTTCCTGTCTCAATCAGATTAATGTTTTCTTCAGGCAAATTGTCATTGATTGGAACTTCCTCTTCGATCCTGATTCTAGAGAGATGATCAGCAACTCCGTTCTCAACTCCTTTCTTGTCCCTAACCTCTATGTCAAAACCTTGTAACAAGAGAACCCAGCGCAACAAACGAGGTTTGGCATCCTTATTCTGCATCAGATACTTGAGAGCAGAATGATCTGTATGAACTATTACTTTGGATCCCACCAGATACGACCAAAACTTCTCAAAAGAAAACACTACTGCGAGCAACTCCTTCTCAATAGTGTTGTAATTCTTCTAGGCATCGTCCAATGTTCTGCTGGCATAGTAGATAGCGTGAAGTTTCTTATCCTTTTTCTGACCCAAAATGGCTCCTACTACGAAATCACTGGCGTCACACATTACCTCAAAAGGTAGTTCCCAATATGGAGGTTGCACAATCGGAGTGCTCACCAACGCAGGCTTGATCTGCTCAAAAGCCGCAAGACAATCAGGGGTGAAATCAAATTTCACATCCTTACATAACAGGGAGGTGAGTGGGCGGACTATCTTGGAGAAATCCTTGATAAATCTCATGTAAAATCCAGCATGTCCCAGGAAACTTTGAATTTCTTTTACTGAACTCGGCGGCCGCAGACTTGTCATAACCTGGATCTTGGCTTTATCAACTTTGATTCATGCCTCATAAACTCTGTGCCCAAGAACTATGCCATTATGAACCATAAAATGACACTTTTCCCAGTTGAGAACTAAGTGCTTCTCTACACATCTTTCAAGCACCTTGCACAAGTTTTCCAGACAATTCTTGAATGATGACTCATACACTGAAAAGTCGTTCATAAACACCTTCATAATGTTTTCAATCATATATGTGAAGATAGACATCATACACCTTTGGAAGGTAGCTGAAGCATTACATAACCCAAATGACATTCTTCGGTATGTGGATGTGCCATAGGGACATGTAAAAGTTGTCTTCTCTTGGTCTTATTGATGTATGGGAATCTGAAAGAATTCTGAGTGTCCATCAAGAAAGTAGTAGTATGGGTGATTCGCCAGCCTCTCCAACATCTGATCAATGAATGGCAATGGGAAGTGATCTTTCCTTGTAGCAGCATTCAACTTCCTATAGTCAATACACATTCTATGCCCAGTAATTGTTCTTGTAGGAATCAACTCATATTTCTCATTCTTCACTACAGTTATTCCTCCCTTCTTAGGCACAACATGAATTGGACTGATCCAAGAACTGTATGAGATAGCGTAAATGATTCCTGCTTCTAGGAGCTTCATTATCTTTCTTAACCACTTCTTTCAGATTTGGATTCATCCTCCTCTGATGCTCAATTGACGACTTTGACTTGTCCTCAAGATGAATCCTATGCATGTACAAGTCTGGAGAGATACCTGAAATGTCATCAAGAGAATAGCCAAGAGCTTTGCGAAACTTGCGCAGCTTGCTCAGTAGTAAGGTGGTCTCTGCGTTGTTTAAAGAAGCATTAATGATCACATGATAAGTGGAATTTGGACCAAGAAAAACATACCTTAGCCCTGCAGGAAGCGGTTTGAGTTTGGCTTTAGGAGCCATTTCCTTGCTCCAATCACCTAGCTTAGCCGCTTTCTTAGAGGTCTCAACTAGTTCCTCTTGAGCAGCCATCTTTCTCACTTCCTCACTATTATCAAGCATCTTGACATACCCAGCAGCAATGTCATCCAAATATGCTTCTAATGTAGTGGAACAAATCAATGCTCTCTCAAGTGGATCTTCAGGATGCATCTTATGAAAGACTTCTTATGTTATGTCAGTGAAGGAATCTACAAAGAAGGTATGTCCATCAATAGTGGGTATCTTCATCAGCCTGTCTATGTTGAATGTCATGACGAAATCACCCACATTAAGAGCTATCCTTCCATTCTTGCAATCAATAAGAGCTCCAGCTGTTGCTAAGAATGGCCTTCCCAGAATAAGAGGATCTTTGGGTTCTGCATCATATTCCAAGATAATAAAATCTGTTGGAATCAAACATTTACCAATCTTGACTGGAATATCCTCAAGCAATCCTTCTGGGAGTCGCACAAAGAGATTATGGTTGGCTTGAAATATGTCATTCCCATCCACTGAGCAACTGAGTATGGCATGAGGTTTACACTTGACCCAAGATCACAAAGAGAACGCCGAAATCTGTATGAAAAGATTGAACAATCCAACACAAAACTTCATGGATATGGTAGCTTCTCTGGAATCTTGTTTAGCAGAATCGCGCTACATTCATGAGTAATTGACAATACTCCTTCATCAAGACTCACATTGCTTGTAACCATCTTCTTAACATATCTTATAAAGGCTGGTGAAGTCTTAATAGCATCAACAAATGAGAGCTCGACAATCAGCCTATCCATTATTTCTTTGCATCTGGCATCTTCTACCTCATTCTTAGACTTCTTATGATGCTTTAGATATGGTACCTTGGGCTTGTAGACATGTTATGTGGTCAACTTAGGCTGAATTTCGAGTTCTGGAGTAGTGTCGATTGACACTACTTTGGTCTTTGTCGACACAGTGTCAAGCTTGGTCGATTTTGGTCCGTCATCATTCGAGAGATTTTGGGAAGGTGTCGATTGACACTAATTAGTGGTGTCGATCGACACTCTTGCATCTTCAAAATCATCATAATCTTCAATCTCTTCAAGCTCGACAAAATCCTCTGCGTTCAGACCCTTTTTTACCGCTGGTGTGACCTCTTTCCCATTTCTCAAAGTGATTGCATTGACGTGTTGTTTTGTCTTTTTACTGACCCTGCAGTCTGAGCTAGCTGAATGTCTAGCTTCTTCTGATGAAGGTTGAGAGCCTCAAATTTCCCGTTGAGATATGTATACATGGCATACTAACAAACATAGATCCGGCACTAAGACGGGACTACACTAACTATCAAAGCCAAGACGCGCTAGCTCACTCTACCAAGATACTTCCCCGATGTCGGCAGCACATAACCAAGCAACCTCACAGCTCAACAGCCTTACTACCTCCTCCGAAAGCAAGATAAACAAGACACAAAACCAAACTTGATGCAAACTCAATCAAACCACACCGTGGGACACTTACGCCAAACCGAGAGAAACAAGCAAATAAAACATCAGCAAAGAGACAAGGAGCCACTGGAGACGAATACCTGATGAAAAACGAGCAAAGCCACACTGAACGAGCTTTGAACACCGGCTCAGCACGGATAGTCTCACTCGCTGCCACCAAGAGAAGCTCGCTCAGAACCACCAGGAAGAGCCACCGCCTTGAAACACGTCACCAACATGAACTAACCTAGAGACCACGCCGGAGGCTGCCATAACTCTGACACGCCCATGATGGAGAGGAAAAACCATATCTTAAGGTTTTATTTTTGTTTCACAAAGAGTGTCGTTTTATGTTTCCAATGCATAATTCTAAACAAAAATCCATTTTTAATCTTATTGTTTTAGTGTATTAATTAGAGAGAAAAAAACTGTTTAATGTATTAATAAAAGATAATATAAAACTTTTAATAGTTTTCTTAATATATGTGTGAAATGTGTCAAAATGACATTTTTTATGAAATAGAGGGAGCAAGTTTTTTCGACGTTATGAGATAATTAATATATTTGATTGCTTACTTTTGAGAAATGTATATTTAGGCAATTTACTATTATTGTTTAGAATCAGAACTCTATAAATAGAATTCTAGGCTTGAGTTGCAATGTATCACTAACATCACAATCATCGTTAATCACAAAAGTCAAAGAAAGGGAGAAATAATAAAAGAGAAGTATAAAAAGAAATCCTGAAAATCCCAACACTTCGTCACGATGGTCGCCTCCGTCGTCTCATCATCCTTCATAGACTACGTCGTGGTCTCCTCCACTTTTTCAGGCATGGCCGTGTTCTACCTCCATCTCGAGATGGAGGCGTTCTCAACAAGTCTGCCATCCTCTCATTCTCCCTAATCCAATGTCCTTGTTGACGGATAGCCAAACTAAAGAAAATGCAAAAAATGAAAGAAAAAAAAACCTTAAATTTATGTGTAAGGTGTTGTGATTACCTTTAAAAAAGAAATCTCAAGTGGAGAAGGTACTGCAATAAATTAGAAAGTGTCGGAAGACATGAAACATTGTTACAAATAAAAAAAAATAATTAAAATAGAAAAATGATATAACTGTTTTTCAAAATTATTAAATAGAATATGAAATTTTGTTTTTTCCTTTCACGTGCATTCAAAATTTTATTTAATCTCTTTGCTTATTAAGATAAGATATTAAAATATATTATATTCTAGTAAATAATAATCAATCCATATATATTAAAAATATATATATTCAAGATTTTGCAACTTTTTTTATTTGTATTTTTATAATTAATTTGTATTCTATGTAAAAATCAATTCAATTTTTTTTTTAAATGATACTAAAATCCAAACGTGTTTTAAAAGTACATTTTATGGTTTCTATTATAATATTTATCAATATATTATATTATTTATTTCCAAAAACAATCTACTAAGTAAATCTATTCATTGTTTTGTAATATTTCCATTTATTTTTATAACTAAATTGCATTATATTAAGAGTGTCAATTTGGGCTAATGACACGTGGATTAGACATAAACTATTTTGCCATGGGGCGGGCCTTTCGAGTCAAAATATTAGTTTTTAATTTTAAAAATAGATGTTATAGTCACAATAGTTTGTTATATTAATTGAGTATATATCAAAACCAAAATTTGACAAAATATTTTACTACTTTGAATTAGAGACACACAAAAAAAAAATCAAGAGTTCGTGGACTGACCACACAATTCATAGTCATTATACAGTACATGTTAGAGTTGGTGCGTTCAAGATTTAAGATTGTATTCTTTGGCTGTTAATCCAAAAAATATTTTAGTCCACTACGGAATAGATTAAGTATGCGGGTTAGCCCGCTTTAATAATCATATATATATATATCAATAATCATTAGTAAATCATATTATAAAATTCATTAACCGAATGTGATAGTCTGATCTCAAATTAAAAAAATTCACAACCAAATTCCTATTTTATGGATATACATATCAAGGTTCTAATTCATGTTGGTATATATTAATATCATATCACTTTCTCAACTAAAATTTATTTTATATATTAAATCACACGTGAAACTAATTCTAGTTCCAATTTGACGGATACTATATACATAATTTTTTATTATGTTATGTTAATATATACATATTTATCTACGTGGTAACCAATTTTAACTTCACAAATTTTTAAAATTAAATTTCAAAACGTTTTAGGAAAATATTATCATGCGCACAGCACGGGTTAAATCTTAGTAGAGTATTAAAAGGAAAGACAATTTCATTATATAAAGCTGAATTGCTCAACATGATCGTGACACGTATGATAGTTATAACTCACAAGATCGTGACATGTGTCATCGTTAATTTAGATTGTGACATGTGTCAATGTAATAATATAATTTTTCCAAACAAAAAAAAGAGAAAGAAAATTTGTTTTAAGAAAATGGAAACTAATAAAATCGGAAAAAGTAAATTATGAAAAAATAGAAAATAAAAAATAAAAGAAAATGTAAACTATTAAATCTATATAAGATTTATAATATATAAAATTATGAAATATTGATTTTATCATTTAAATTTAGTTTTAAGTTATATAAAATTTGTTGGTTCTTGAACTGTCTCATTCATTTAGAAAGATTGTTTATGGGTAATCTGGATCAATTTTGAATTTTTTTAATTGTGAATTACGAAAAATTATTTCTGGATAATTAAACGAGTGTTTTACTTGAAAATCAAATTATATAGGTCGTAATTATATACGGATTATCAATTTTAAAATTTAAATATTTTTTTATTTCATTCGCGTATAGAGTGGACCTAATCTAGTGGTATAGAGTGTTAAATCCTAAGAATTTTAGATAGATTCGGGCTTCATTCTTCTCCTTCAAACCACTAGGCCCAAATTAGACCCAAACTTAAATAATCGAAATGATTAGGTCTCTTACATCCTCTTCTCTATCCTTATGGGTTTCATATAGTTAATTAAGTTATCTTTCTCACGCTTCATTCACCCTCACCGGTATTATGGAAATCATATGCAAACCATTTTCAAGGTTTGAAAAGAAGAATCCCGTACATAGTTAATAGTTTTCAGATACACATCCGAAACTAACAAAGTCACGATACTAATTTTTTAACTAATCAGAGTTAATTAATTTCTCATGCCCACCTATCACTTATTTTGTTTGGTCACTACAAGAAAACACTCATTTTGCCATAACTGATTTCGTCGCTAAATCGTTGCAAAAGGGTTGTACCATCGAATTTGCGAGGAAACGCAAATCGTCGCTAACTGATCGTCGCAAACCACATATCGTTGTAAAATCATCGCTAATTTGCGAATGACGACGAATCGTCGCAAAATCGTCGCAAATAATTCATAGCAAAATCATCGCAAATGTTGCATCGATTTTGCGACGATTTTCATTTGCATCGATTTAACAACGATTTGTGTTTGCATCGATTTTACAACGATTTGTGTTTGCATTGATTTTGCGACGATTTGCATTTGCAACGATTTTACAACGATTTGTGTTTGCATCGATTTTGCGACGATTTGCATTTGCAACGATTTTACAACGATTTATGTTTGCAACGATTTTGCGACGATTTTATTTGCAACGATTTTACAACGATTGTGTTTGCATCGATTTTGCGATGATTGTTTGTTTTTTTAAATTAATAAAAACATTAATAATATTAATTTTTTTAATTATTTAATAAATTTCGAAATTATAATTTGAAAATTTAAAAATATAATAAAAACATAATATATTATTATTATATAATAAAATACAAATTAAAATATTCTTAATCTAAAGTAATATCGAAATCTTCGAGATTCAAATCTATTCCCGCAGCTGCCGCTTCTGCCGCGTTTGCCTCGTCTCGTTTTCGTCGCTTTTCCCGCAACATTGCCTGCATTACCGGGTTCCCTTCGGCCATCAAGTCGAAGATCGAGTCATTCGCCGTAGCCTCGGTATCAAACTTCTGCTGAAGACTCTTAATCTTCGCCTGGTGTGCGGCTTCCATTTCCGCCATCTTCGCACGTAAGGCGACTGGATCATCTTCTGGCGCTCTTCGTCGCGGAGTAAATGAAGAGGCGGCAGAGACATCTCGAATAGATCCCATCCCGACGACCTTCCCCTTTCTCTTAGGGGCGACCTACATTTAAAATTATAGTTAATTAGAATTTAAAAAACAAATACTAAAAAATATTAAATACTAAATTATTCTATATACCTCCTCGAAGATACGGTCAATATCGGGTGTGGTCAACCCTCCAGACTGGACCGATGAACCGCCAGGGGAGAGTTGCTGAGAAAGCTGTGTCTCTCGCTCGGTGACCTTGGCAGTGAGCTCGTTAAAGAACTCCTCGGCCGTCTCTGAAACAAAGACACCATCCTTGTTCCGGTGCGTCCGCTCATAAACCGCCGTCATTGGAGGGAGTACACCGTCGGCTTCGCGCGCCTAAGAAAAAAAAATGTTAAAAAACCAAATAATTAATTAAATAATTAAGATAAACAAAATAATTTAAATAAATTTAATTACCATCTGTAGACGAACACCCGCAAAAGGCGTTTGGCCAGCTGTATGAGGCACAGCCTTGAGTTTGCCATTCGGACCCAAGGTGTTGCGGGAAGCCGAACATTTCTCCGCAATTTGGATCGATTTCGGATCCCGCCACTTCCGCACCAACCCGTCCCATACTGCTTTGTCCATGTGCAAGGGCTTGTGATCATCGCCCTCCTTCTTCCATCCTTTTTTCCAGTCACAAACGATCCCGGAGATGCGTAGCTTCACCTTCTCGTCGAAGCGTGTCTTAACCATGTCATGAACCGCTTGATCCCAGTCATATTTTTGCTGCATGAGAAACAAAAATAATTAAATATTTTATAAAATTAAATTAATTATATATATATATATATAAAATAATGAAAAAGAAATATTTTTGTTTATACGTACCGCAAACATCTTGAACCAAGTGTCGAGAACGTATGACGGGATATCTTTCCAGCTAGCATGAGGCTCGGAAAAGTAGGACTTGATGATGTCAGAAACGGTGCGTCCAACTTTGCAATCAATACCGAATCTGAAATAATAAAAATTCAGAAATTTATATTTAAATATAAATATGTAATAATAAATGTAATTAAAACAAACAAAAAAAAATTTACCATTCTGCACCGTCGGTATGATCCGGGTCTAATCCGGGTAGTTTTACTTTTTTTTTTTTTGACGGCTATTTGTGGTAGGTTTACTTAGAATTGTTTTTATTAAAATCATGACAATTATACATTTTGAATCTTGGCTTTCGTAGGACTCGTATAAACGAATGCATATTTTTTTTTTTATAGAGGATCATTTGATTCTTGATTTCTTGTTTACCAAGTCTTCGTTGAACAAGTCCAACATTATTATTAAATTTTACTTTCTTTTATAGAGAAAATGTCAATGATTCAAACGATCATGAGTTAAACAAAAAAACAAAAAAACAAAAAAAAAACTTATGTCACTGAATAAAAATATAAAAAAAAACGCGCTGAAGAGTTGAATAACTTCTATTTATCTGTCAAACAAAAAGCAAACCTCTGTTTCTCTATGCAAAAACGGCGTGGATTTGTAGTTTAGCAAAGTTAATCTTCTTTCTATCTCCATGAACTAATTAGTAACTTGAACAAATTAAATGAGTCATTCAATGGATTAAAGAGATTTCTGATCGATCCTAACCAATTAGTTTGTGCTTTTCACTTAGTGACAAGAAGAAAATTGATTTGGTGGGTGGAGATTGCACATGATGAAAAGCGTAATAAGTTAGAACAATGAGATTCAGGGGAATATTGAGTGGTTAGTTTGATGCTTTGCTTACAGTCGTTGACTCATGCATGCAAATTCTTGCATGCCCATTGCGCTACTGTTTGATGAATGTCTACTACTCATATGCGACAGACTGGGATGTTATGGAATCATTCAGTGATGCAAGTGTCTTATATCATTTTGTATTGAATATGTGTCTTATGAACCGCCCTCTGATACTAAACCGCTTTCTTAAATCACTATCTCTAACCTTCCTTTTTTTTAACCGCTTTTTTCCTACAACTGCCTTGTTTAAATGTGGTCGCCAATCTGACCCATAGTGTTTTCCTTTCCATTTAATTAGTACGATGAATGATTATCTCGTGTTTTTAGCGGAATATAACTTTTTTTGAGGGGAGCTAAAACGAGTGATAAACTCTACTACAAAACCCAAATTATAATTCCATATAGAAATAGAAAAGAAAGTAAGAGATAACATAGGTGAATTCGTTTGACAAAAAAAAACATAGTTGAGTTTATCATAAGCCACATATTAAACCGATATGTGGCTAGGGTGGACCACTGGATCCTTTCCCACGCTTTGACTTACTGCCTCCCATGCCAATCTTTCTCCCTCTCATCAGGTTTTGAACACCTTCTCCTATTTCTTCGCCAACAATCAAAACAACAGCTAAATGGATCTTGAAAGCAAAAGTATATTAATATTACTAAATGGATCAGAATTGGAAACTTACTTGTCTTTGGAGATACGTCTGGAATAAGGGCAAAAGCTGTGTTTGATGTTCCAAAAAACATTAGAAAAAGCAAATTTATTAACCAAACCACAACTTTATTCATTTATGTTTTTGTTAATCTATATTGTGAATTTCTTAACGTCAATCCGCACTATATATATATAGGGAGCAATGAGTTCACGTTACGTAGGTTGGCTCTTATTGTTTTAAAATTACGGAAACTAGCCATTTAACAAAGGAAAAACTGTTTAAAAAACATCAACTTACAAATTATGGCCAATAAAAGCATCAACTATCGAACCGGCCATTTAAATCATCATATTTTGTTGATTTCAAATTTAAACCCTCAACTTTTGTTTGACTCGGCTAAAAAGAGCATGACGTTAAATCCGTAAACGGAACTCATAAACGGTGTAACAACTTCGTTAGTTTAATAAAACGACGTCGTTTCATTTCTAATCTAAAAAAACAAATTACATGTGTCACCATCTTATTGCAGGAAGGATAGATGTTAAAAAAAGAAACAAAAATTAAAAAAACAATAACAAAAATATGTTTCTTCTTCCTCCTTCGACCATCGTCATCCTTCCTTCTCTTCTCCATGGCTGCTGCAACTCCCAGAACGAAAACCGTCTAGTCTCCTTCCAAATCGAACAAATCCCCTACTAATATCTATCGCAAATCGTATCTGTCTCCTTCTTCAACCTTGCTCACTCCCCAAACCCCAGCAACACTTACTCCTCTTCGCAGATCCGCTCGCCATGTTTCTCGACGGATCGATCTGGGAAATGGGCAAGAGAATATCGCCTCAATCAATGGTCGGGAGAGAGAATCGATTGAAGAAATGAATCTGATTCGGAAAAGGGAGAGAGCATCCCGAAAAAGGGACCACCGATGATGATTTTGAAGAAATCGGAAAATCTCACAACCCCGAAGAAGAAAAACGAGAAAGATTTATTAGATGCGGAAGTTTCGTTCTCTCATGTATCCCCAATTCGATCGGAGACGACGAAGAAAAGGAAAAAAACTGAAGAGAAGAAAATCAGTTCGAATAAGAGAGTCTACTACAATAAAGTGGAATTCGATGATGTCGAATTTGAAGTTGGCGACGATGTGTATGTTAAGAGAAGAGAAAACGCGATCTCATATGAGGAAGAAGACCCAGAAATCGAAGATTGCCGGATTTGCTTCAAATCAGATAGTAAAATAATGATTGAGTGTGATGATTGCTTAGGTGGGTTTCATTTGAAATGCTTGAAGCCGCCATTGAAAGAGGTTCCATAAGGTGATTGGATATGTGGATTTTGTGAGAGGAGAAGAGAAGGAAAGATAACGGTGGTCGAAGGAGGAAGAAGAAACATATTTTGTTTTGTTTTATTAATTTCTTTTTCACTTTTAAATTTTTGGATTTTGTAATTGTAAATAATAATCCTTACTGCAATAAGACGGTGACACATGTAATTTTTTTTCGTTTAGATTAGATTAGATTAGAGATAAAACGACGTCGTTTTATTAAACTAACAGAGTTGTAACACCGTTTATGAGTTCCGTTTACGGATTTAACGTCATGCTCTTTTTGGCTGAATCAACAAAAGTTGAGGGTTTAAATTTGAAATCAACAAAATATGATAATTTAAATGGCCGACTCAACAGTTGATATTTTTAATGGCCATAATTTGTAAGTTGATACTTTTTAGGCAGTTTTCCCATTTAACAAAGTATAGTCAGCTAACAAATTAACTATATATACTATTTGTAACATTTGTGTCCAAACAGAAAAAATACAATTTAGTCTATTTCTATTCTGGATAACTATCATTCTCTTATTCATGTTGTCAAACAGATATTTTTGGTTAAACTTAAAAATTAATTATATTTGGTTCAATTAAAGAGTAGTTTAATTAATTATCCGAATTGGTCGAAAGAATTGGAAATTAGAACAATTTCAAATGAGATTTGAGAAAAATTTACTATTTACACTCATCTTTTGTGTTTTGGTGTTTTCTCTTTGTCAAAATCTCTATTTTGATACCATCATGAATTTTCGTATATGAACAAAATAGTAATTTATTTATATGTTTCTTGGGAGAACGGATTTTTCATACGTGGTGTTTCATTTTATTTAAAAAAATAATCCCAACAAACACATACCATTTTCGAATACATTAGTCGCCAACCAATGAATGAATAAATTTATTTATACAACAATTTCCTATAATTCACTTGTAGTTCGTTGTCGACATGTGGTAAGCCTCTTGAACAATCTTTTTCTCACAAACCCTGAAGAGCCGCTTAGAAATCTTATCTAGATCTCTCATTTGAAGAATCCTAGTGAGCTCTACCATTTTACTAAGGTTTCCCTATACATAACATAACGTGCCTTGTCTCTAACTATACTCGTGAAACTATTAGTTGCTCTGTTTTTTTTGTTTTTTAAACCATTCATGTTAGTTTACATGTTCTAGAATTATGATAAGGTAAATGATACTAACTTACTTGCTTCTGATATGAAAATCACACAGGAATTCAATAACTAAATATGCAATATGATTAACTTGAGACATGTTTTTACTTTAAATCATTTTAAGAAGCTCCTGGAAAAGGAAAACAAAAAAATTATGTCAAACTTTCTTAGCTATATACGCTTGGTGGGGATCTTTTATTTATTAAAAAAGCAGTGTAAAAGACTTTGAAAGACAGAGCTTTTCATCATATTGTTAGATACACATTCTTTGTGATTATACCTGTGTAACAAAGCTTAGAGTTGAATAAGTGTTTAATTTGTTGCTAATGCAAGTAGGATTAGTCTCTTGATGTCCTATTTTTTTTTTTTTTTTTGCCAAAATTGATGTCCTGTTTTACTTTTAGGAAATTAGCTCATCCGAGTCTGAAACTTTTCTTGCATCAGTGGATACTTGCAGACGAATATATATGTAAGTACACAAAGGGAAAAGTCTAAGGAACGTGTAAAATTAAATGCGAGATCACTTGGGCAACGAACTATAACTCTCATGGCCGTGATCTTCAACGTCCAAATCTTGAATATCTACCAAATCTTGAATCGAATCTTATAGAGTAGATTAAAAATTTATATACATATTAGGATATATAGCAATTATAACATGATCAAAAACATCATCTATACTCCTTGCAAGTCGCAACATGATGCGAGGACACAAAATAGATACGTAATTATCACCGAAATATATATAAATTATTCCCCTTTAATGTGCTTATATAATATTAGCTACTTGTGCTCTAACCAAATTTTACCTTTAATGCGTTTTCCTTCCTTCCCTACGTTTGTACTCGCTACATAGTTTACAGAAAGAGACTGGGAATCCGTTGCGTGCAACAAAAAAATGATCAAGAAACATGCACTAAGAAAACATATATAGTTTTAGGCTATTATGAGTGTAAATACACATTGATGACTAGGCAAACTATTACTAAGTTAACACTATAGGCAATTGTATATAATAGCAAACAGTACATTCAGTTACAATTAATGAGAAATCTTTCCTTTTCTTGTTTTCTCTCTTGTTCCTTTCTCTTTCTAGCTACGATCTTGATATGGTATCAGAGACAAAGCTCGATCTTCGACGATGAGTGCATCTGTTTCTGAATTCATCTTCGTTACTGTTCTTCGATCGATTCTTCACTTTATCGAATCAATTTCGTTTCTCATTCTTCTTTTCCTCGCTCAAATTTCAGTTTGACGAGACTTCTTTTTCGATTTCCCCAAATCTTAGGGTTTCGATTTCCTTTGTTCTCCGATTGTTTCAATGTCTTCTCCAGCTGATTCGCAGGCTTCACCGTCTCCGACGATCGCTGCCCCAGCTGGATATTCTCAATCTACCGATCAATACAACAATCCATACTTCTTGCATAGCGCCGATCATGCCGGACTTCAATTGGTTACAGATCGCTTGACAACAGGCGCCGACTTCCATTCTTGGCGTTGCTCTGTTCAGATGGCGCTGAATGTCCGTAATAAACACAGATTCATCAACGGTACGATCCCTAAACCCTCCGATAATCATCCCGATTCTGGCTCATGGTCTTGTTGTAACGACATGGTTGCCACATGGTTGATGAACTCCGTTAGTAAGAAGATAGGTCAGAGTCTCTTATTCATTTCGACTGCTGAAGGTATATGGAAGAATTTATTGAGTAGATTTAAGCAGAACGATGCTCCTCGCGTTTATGAAATTGAACAGCGTTTAAGCTCGATGCAACAATGATCCATGGATATTAGTCAGTATTATACAGAGTTGATCACTCTTTGGGAAGAGTATAGGAACTATGTTGAATTTCTTTTATGCACCTACGGCAAATGCGAATGTGGTATTGCGGTTCTCTGGGAAAAATTGCAGGAACGTAGCAAGGTTACAAAATTCTTGATGGGGCTTAATGAAGGATATGAGCAAACTCGTCGCCATATTCTCATGCTTAAGCCTCTACCTAATATGGAAGAAGCATTCAACATTGTTGCTTGGATGAACGTCAGAAAATGATCAAGCCTCGTGCGAAGAATGACTCAGTGATCTTCTATACTCAAATTTTTTTTCAGAATCAAGGTTCTCAATATTCTCATGAAGGAGATCTTGCTTTTGTGGCTGTTTACAACACACATCGTGGTAAACAAAGACCATTATGTACTCACAATGGTCTCCTTGGTCATAGTCAACAAGTGTTATCAAATTTATGGTTATCCTCATGGATATCGTCAGCCTTCTGTTCCTGGTTCCACATCTGGTCCTGTATCACAACCTTCTCAGCAAATGTCTAATTACAGAGGTCAACAGTTCAATTCTGGACCAAGACCATTTCAATATGCACCAAAGAATTACAATAATTTCCCTCAGTCTATTCAGACGTCTCATAGATCTCATGTGATTGCTAATGTCATGACTGAGGATTCTCATGACTACAATCAAGTGAAGCCTGCTCAGAACCAAGGGAATATTCAAACCATGGATCCGACACAAGTATCTACTGATCATCTCATTCATCATATCAATAGTCAAGCTCGTATTCAAGAGCATCAAACTCCTTCCATCACTAATCATGGTGTCATGGCTTGTCAATCCACTGCTGGTACAATTTTCCCTCTCTCATCTAGTTTTCAATTTGAGAACAACCGCCTTACTTTTCAGCACCAATGTCTATCTTCTTTGACTACAAAACTACCTTCTTGTGCTTGGATAATAGATAGTGGAACTACTAGTCATGTTTGCTCAGACTTGTCATTGTTCTCAGAAACTAGATCAGTATCTCACACTATAGTTTCACTTCCAAACGGCACTAGGGTTGACATTATTCTGTTAGGCACTGTGCATATGTCTGCATCATTGATTCTCTATGATGTCTTATTTGTTCCTTGTTTTAGTTTCAATCTTATCAGTGTCTGCACATTGTTGCATCATAGCATAGCATATGCTCATTTTTATCCTGATTTTTGCATAATCCAGGACCTTACTCAGGCCTCGATGATTGGTAAGGGCAAGCTTCTTCACAAGCTGTACATTCTTGATCAAAATACATTGGATTCTTTTGTTCCTTCTGCAGCTTTATGTGCTTCATTGGTTACTGATGGAGATCTTTGGCATCACCGCTTAGGTCATCCATCTCTAGCCAAACTTACTCAATTGTCTTCAAAATTGTCTTTGTCTAAGTCTAGTTTACAAAAAGATGTTCCTTGTTCTGTCTGTCCTTTAGCTAAGCAGGAACGTTTGCCTTTTGTATCTCACAATAATCTGTCTAGTGAACCTTTTGAGTTGATTCACTTAGATGTATGGGGTCCTTTTAAACAAGAGTTTGTTGAAGGTTTTCGTTTCTTTCTCACCATTGTAGATGATTGTACTAGAGTTACTTGGATTTACTTCATGAAGAATAAAAGTGATGTTGAAACTATATTTCCAACTTTTGTCAATCTTATTGAAACACATTATCATTCTCATACAAAGTCAATAAGATATGACAATGACCCTGAACTTGCATTCACTGATTTTTTTTTAACAAAAAGGCATGTTTCACTTTTATTTATGTGTTGACACCCCACAATAAAACTCAGTAGTTGAAAGAAAACACCACCATCTTCTCAATGTTGCTAGATCACTCATGTTTCAATCCAACTTACCTCTGATATACTGGTCTAATTGTGTTTCTACTGCTGCATTTCTCATCAATCGCATGCCATCACCTGTTTTGAACAATAAATCTCCTTATCAAATGCTTACTAATAAAGAATCTGACTATAATTTTTTTAGAACCTTTGGATGCTTGTGCTATGTTTCTACTTTACCAAAATTTAGGAACAAGTTTTCTCCTCGTGCCCGTGTTTGTGCATTCATTGGTTATTCTCCAGGTTACAAAGGATATAAGATTCTTGACTTAGACACTAATCAGTTTTCCATTTCACGTGATGTTATTTTTCCTGAAAAGATTTTCCCTTTTAAAGATTCATCCTCCACTTACTCTGATTTCTTTATTCCTCTATTTTACAATTACATATTCATCTTTCTTGATCATGTTTTTTCATCGTCATCTAGCTATTCTTCTGCACCATCTAATCATCCATCATCACCTGCTCATGCTTCATCATATGCATTACCTTCATCTCCTGCTAGTTTACATGCATCATCTTTTCCACCTGCATCTCCTCCATCTGCATTCCCTAGTACCGCACATATATCTCTAGAATATGCTGCAACTACTAGTGTAGTTCCTATGAACAATGATAGGCCTAAGCGTTCGACCAAAGCACCTAGTTATCTGACTGAGTACCACTGTTATCTTACCCAATCCCTTGATTTTCATTCTACTCCTTCTCCAATCCACACCACTCCCTATCCTCTATCTTCTATCCTCACCTATGATCATATCTCCCCTCACTGCAAAGAAATTATCCTTAACTTCACCTCTGAAACTGAACCAAAATCATTTCAACAAGCCATGAAATCACTTAAGTAGAATGGAGCAATGGATGTCGAACTTCTTGCCTTTAAAGATATATATACTTGGGATGGTGTGTCTCTTCCTGAGGGCAAGAATGTTGTTGGCTGCAAGAGGGTATATAAGATTAAACACAATGCAGATGGATCCATTGAACGTTACAAATCTAGGCTTGTAGCAAAGGGTTCACTCAACAACCAGGAGTTGATTACATTGATACTTTTTCCCATGTGGCTAAGCTTGTCACTGTCAAGCTTCTCCTTGATCTTGCTGCTGTTCATAACTGGAGTTTGACTCAAATGGATGTCGACACCAATGCTTTTCTGCATGGCACTTTGGATGAGGAAATTTATATGAGCCTACCTCTTGGTTATACTCCACCAGCTAGTGTTATTCTTCCTCCGAATCCAGTGTGTAAACTGAAGAAATCCCTCTATGGTCTTAAGCAAGCAAGTCGACAATGGTACCAAACTTTTTCCAATGTCCTTCTTGCCGATGGTTTTGAGCAATCATATGCAGATAATACCTTATTTTTGAAGCTCCGAGAATCTGTCTTCATTGCTGTCTTGGTGTATGTAGACGATATATTGATTGCAAGGAATAAAGATGAAGCAGTGTCTACTCTCAAGACTGTTTTGAGTACAACTTTCAAGATCAAGGATATGGGTTCTCCTCGATTCTTCCTTGGATTGGAAATAACAATATTTGCAAAGGGCATTTCTGTTTGCCAAAGAAAATATGCTTTGTCCTTGATAGAAGATGTAGTTCTGTTGGGATGTAAACCAAGCTCTGTACCCATGGATCCAACCACTCAACTCAGCATGACCGATGGAGCTCCCCTGGAAAATGCTACTCCTTATCGAGAGTTGATTGGTCGTCTATTGTATTTGACCATTACCAGACCAGATGTGACATTTGCGGTTAACAAGATGAGCCAGTATCTGTCGAAACCCACAGATATTCATATGCAGGCTGCTCATAAGATCCTTTGATACTTTAAAGGTAATCCTGGTCAAGGTCTCTTGTTCTCTACTTATTCTTATCTGAGTCTCAATGCATTTGCTGATGCTGATTGGGGAGCATGTCCCGACTCTAGACGATATGTTTCTGGTTACTGTGTCTTCATTGGGGAATCTTTGATATCTTGGAAATCGAAGAAGCAACATGTCGTAAGTTGTAGTAGCACATAAGCAGAATATCGAAGCATGTCAAATGCTATTAAGGAGCTGCTTTGGATCCACCAACTTCTCACTGACTTCAAGGTCAAAATCAAGTTGCCCGCAACTCTGTTTTGTGACAGCAAATCTGCTCTACACATTGCCTCTAATCCAGTCTTCCATGAGAGAACCAAGCATGTACAAATTGATGATATGCTCAAATTAATACCCTAAAAAGTACTAAAGCAGTAGTCGTAGTATAGTTAGGGGTCGAACACAAGAACTCCAGAATTCACACAATAGATTATGTAGATTAGAATCAAGCTAAACCAGAAAGATATAATTGAAAACAAGTTCGTAAATTAAATGAGTTATAAATCAATGGGAAAGAAGCTAGGCTCAGGGTATTTCTCAGGAATTCACTGAATGTAGATAACTAACTAACAGGATTCAGATTTAGCGCGGTTCTTGAACTCAAATCACTAAAGTATAGCTAACCAACTCTCGTTGCGAAAACTATCTAAGTCTAAATCCTAGAATTCCAAATCTCTTTGCGAATCCTAAAGTCTAAACCAGCTTTTTGTTCAGGTTTGATCTGTTCACAAAACAACTAAACCAAATCTCTTTGCGAATAGCTATTTTGCTCACCTAGGTTCTGTCAGGTAATTAATCGCACTCTCGTGCCTAACCAATTATTCTAAGATCTAAGTTCTAGATTCGTCAACCTAGAATTAGCTATGGGAACAACCTGAGGCGAAGAACTTAATTCAGATGGTGAATCCTAATCAATCAATTAACCTAACATTCAGGGAAAACCCTTGTGAGAACCCTGAACCTAACAAGAGAACTACTCAGACATGGAGATTGAGATCAGCAACATGATTGAATAGATCATCAAATAAAATAAGATAGAGAAGAGTAGAAGGAGATTCAGAGTTGTCTCCCTCAGAAATCTCTCCAAAACCAAAGTAGAACAAAGCGTAAAATCCAGCTTAGCCAACAAAAGTGGCTGAAAAACCTAATTATAGTGCTAAAACACGTTTTGGGGCTTCTTGTAATTATTAAAGACTTCTGGACAATTCTGCAATTCTTCAACTCTTGAGAAAAGTCGCGCCTCGCGTCTGATGCAATGAGTATCGACCGATACTAGGCAGTATCGATCGATGCTGAGGCTCCAGATCGGGTACTCAGCTTCACGAGTTCCTGTCTTGCTCCAAAATGCTCCAATATCTCCAATCATGCTCCAAACGTGCTAAAACCTGTAAAAGACTCTAAAACACTACAAAATAGTATAAAGACTCTATAAAACGGACCTATATCATGGCCTAAAAGGGGTAAAAACCATGATATATCAATTGACTGCGATACTTTACGTGATCAACTCAAGGCTGGATTTCTGAACACACTTCATGTTGCTTCTGCCAATAACCTTGCTGATATACTTACAAAGGCACTGCAACCTGCTGTGTTTAACTCTTTGCTCAAGAGAATGTCAGTGTCAAGCCTTTATATTCATGAGGACAACAAGGACTAAAGGTTTGAGGGGGCGTATTATGAGTGTAAATACACATTGATGACTAGGCATAGTTTGTTACTAAGTTAACACTATAGACAATTGTATATGATAGCAAACTGTACATTCAGTTACAATTAATGAGAAATCTTTCCCTTTCTTGTTCTCTCTCTCATTCCTTTCTCTCTCTAGGTGAGATCTTGATATAGGCAAAGATAATAAGTCCTTAACCCAAGAAACCCATATCAAAGATGTATTGCATTCTGTCAAAATTGTCGCAACCGAAAGAGATTGACCAGTTCTTCTTTCTTTGATTGATAATTCTTTTCATGTTTTGGCTGCATATATAGTGCATACCAATCTCCCAGACCAACCTTGCCTTAGTCTTATGCTGCCAAAAACTATATATGTTGTTCTTAACTTATATTTCGAGTAAGCAAACAAAGTATTTCAAGTGCACATATATATTAATTTGTCTCAAAAGTGCATGTTTATTATATGTAATAAACGTGAATTATGTGGTTGTTTTAAAGAAATAAGTATAAATAGTTTTTGTGAGTGAACACAAATTGGTAGAATAAAAATAACAGTGGTGTTCCTTTGTGACTTTCCAGATGCACTCTTTGTCTGATGCATCGTGTGGAAGGAGATGAGTTTGAGAGATCGATGTGAAACTTATATCAGCTTCAATATACAAATTTGATGTAACAAACATAACCTAAAATTTTGATTGAAGGGAACTCCTCTCCTACTGATTTTGTATTCCAAGATCTGTTGGAGACATTCATGAAACTGATCTCTATTATCTCTAGATGGCATACGCTTTTCTGAAAACTTGAGAGAAAAAAACCAATACCTGAGATTAACTAGCATAATAACCCATTTAAGCAACATATTCTATCCCGAATTTGTCTATGATCCTTTTCCCAAAGTATAACTTTACAAAGTGTGAGAGACAGATCATGGACTTACATACCACAATTCAAGCCAAAAACATTGGAGGACATGATTTGTTTTTAGCCGTATAATGACGTCGACAAAACTGATGATAGTCATGATTCAAAGCACATGTATATAGTTCTCAGTTTTCATCTCAAACGAATTGATTGTGAATGTGGAAGGGAGCTTGAAAGGTTTGACTACAAAAGGAGAGAAGAAGTACAGAAGATGAATCGTTACGGGATGAGAAACTAATACAAACTTATCAATATAAGAGCCTGATATCATAATTACATAAATCCAGATCCAGATTCAGCAGAGCCTCTTTCCTTGCCTTTGAGAGGTGATATCTCCTTCACTCTAGCCCTAGCCGCCGCCTCCTTGCTGTGCAGATCTCCACCTCTCCGGTGGTCAGCGCTCCTCGCCACCACCAGGGAGGCTTTCGTCCTCTTCGGTTTAGGTTTGCCTAGGGTGTTGCGTCGGTCTGAGCTCCGGTGGCCCTGCGCGGAGGTTCAAATTGAGGGAGGAGTGTGGCTTCTAGGCAAATCCCTCGGTTTGGTCTCCGGTTGAAGCTCCAGTGGCGCATGGTCTGGGATCTTTCTAGATCTCGGTGTGGCTGCAGCGTGGCTCTCATGGTGGTGTGGTTAAGCTGGTTTTTTGGTGGTGCATGGTGTGAGGTCTCCGAGGACAGGTCTCGGCGTGGTGCTTTCAAAGTGACAGTCTTTGCAAAACGGAGGGAGTATGTTATTATTATTTACGATATCAAAAAAATATCAATACTATTATTGGTTTTTGTTCTCATAATATTATTGGTTCAAACATTAAGTAATACTTAACTAGCTATTACAACAACAATATTTGGAAGAACCGATTCCAAGGACAACACAAGAACCCTCTTTGTATTTCTTAGTCACACATATCTCTTTGCACTCGTTGTCGCCAAATTTAGGATTGCAAGGATTGAAGCTTAAGCAAAGACGTTGATTTAAAGCCTCGCCTGGTGAACCTATTCAAAAAACCCAGTTCGGTATATATATATATATATATAACAAATAAAATTTATCTATATGTAATGAAAACACAAAGTTTATAAACTCCAGATATTCAGTCGAATTTTTTTTTTTTTTTAAAGAAGGATTTTTGACAATTCTGATAAATGACGCTGAAATTTAAACCAAAGCTGTTGAGAGATGTATCCAAAAATAGTGAAAAAACTTTATGAAAATATATAAATACCGGAGACGTGATCGCTTGTTTGGCAATAGACGGAGGAAACCGCGATAAGAACGGTGAGGGTGAATGCAATCATCATTTTTGAGGAATCCATATCTTCACACAATTATATTTCTTACACACTTTCGAGCAGTTTAACTATAAAAAATGCTACTCCTTTTGTTTCAAAGTATATATCGTTTTAAGATTTATTTTTTGTTTTAAAATATAAATCATTCTCAGTTTTCAATGTAACTTTTATAAAAAAATAACTACTCTAACCTCAAAATTAACTAATAAAATATTTAATAATTATTAAATTAGTAAAATTATTATGGACAAATTACAAATTTTCTTAATATGGGTGCAACGACCTATAACAACCTATATTTTTAAACGTAGGCAGTATGTTTTTTTTTTTTTGCATACTAATTGACAAGCATGTATAAGTCTATTTATAATTATACGAAATGGTCGTTGGTCATAACTCATTTATAGCTAGAAATTCCTTATTAGCTTTTTGACCGATCAGGGTATGACCAATTGACCATTAACGTTCTCTTTTAGAATTTTTAGTAACCTGACACCTTTTAAAGATACAATTGTTGATTTATTTCTAGATTTTCGACATGTTCTATGGAAACATATTATTTATTATATTTGTATAGATACAGTAAAAAATCTTTAAATTAATAATGTTGAGGACGATGAAAGCTGCAAAATTCAAAACTGAAGATGTTACATTCTCGGATAGAATCAGTTAGTGCTGGGCATTCGGATATTTAGTTCGGTTATGGGTAAGAACCGTTCGGTTCCGGGTATTTCGGGTAGAAAAGTTTAGAATTTTTATAGATATCGAAATGATTTCGGTTCAGTACCATTCGGTTCCGAGTATTTCGGGTAGAGAGGTTTAGGAACCGAAAAATATCCGAATTTTTTTGGATCTTAATCGGTTTCTGGTATTTATTATCCGAAATGCCTAAAATATATCCAAAAATCCAAAAATATATCCGAAAACCCGAAAATATACCCAAAAACCCGAAAAAATTAAAGAACATATACCCGAAATACCAATAATATACCCAAAAATCCAAAATTATATCCGAAAACCCGAAAACCCAAAAAAACTAAAGAAAATATACTCATAATACCAAAAATATACCCCAAAACCTGATATATTTAATATTTTGGGTATATAATTATATTTCGGGTAATTCGGGTACCCGAAATGTTTTCATTTCGGTTCCGGTATTACCCGATACCCACGGGTATCAATGAATAGGATCCAATGGGTATTTTGGCAATTTCAGATCGGTTCCGGTTCGGGTATTTCAGGTCGGTTCCGGTTCGGGTATTTCGGTTCCGATTTTTATGCCCAGGCCTAGAATCAGTAATTCATCTGACGGTTTGCTCATCTGAATCCTCTCATTAGTCGCAATAACCGATGCAATGAAGACAAGCTTATTATCTAAACAATGGGAATCTTTGTGGAAGATGATGCCAATTCTTGAGTACATTAGGTAGTAATTCACGCTCCGTAGAATGAGATATCTATGAAAATTTTGCTTTGATTTGGCAATCCCCTGCAGATATACAGTTTTATTGCAATAATTTGATTTGAATATATAATTTATTATTATTAGATTTGAAAAGCTTAATTTAATTTGATTTGAATTTGAATATGCAATTTAATATGATTAGATTTGAATATAAAATTTAATATGATTTGAATTTGAATATGCAAAATAAATGGTAATCTCAAAACAATTTAATCCATTTTGAATTTGAATATGCAATTCGTCACGTGAATATCCATTAGTACGTGTGCGTTTGATGAAACCATTAGCATCAAACTATATCAAATAAAAATATAGTTTGATGAGACTATTAGCATCAAACTATATTATCTAGCTTTATATCTCAATAATCATTAGTACGTGTGTGAACTATATTATACGATTTATATCTCAATAATCATAATAATAATATGAATGCTAGATTTTATATTAAAATTTGAATATGAATATGCAAAAATTTGTATGAAATAAAATATAACTAAGAGATTTTGCAAAAAAAAAAAATTAAATTGAGCAAGTAAACATGAAACTTGTAAGAATAATATTTGTCACAATAAAAAAGAAATCTCAAAAATAAAATTTATAACCCTATGAAACGAAACAATATAATTCAGAAATAAAAGAACTCAAAAATATTTTTATTTTATTTTAGAAATGAAATAACTTAGAAGCTGATATTGATTTAACAGTTTATATAAAATCTCATAATGAAATTTATATGATTATGCATAAGTTTAATGTGAATGATATGAATGTAATTATTCTAGTAAGTTAAACCTTTTTTGATAATGTCATGGTGATGACACATCAGCATGACACAATTGTAAATCACATATCAAGTTAAGGTTCCTTTTTAACAATCTTTCTCAATTAATATATAGGGATATGTAATCATTTTGGTAAGTTCTTGTATAATACTAGGATTTAATCCGTGCGGTGCGTGGGGCGCAGAGTAATATTTTCCTAAAAAATGTTTTCAAATTAAAATTTAAAATTTGGATTAATTCTAGGATTTAGTTTTGCTATTTACCTTTCTTTACTTATTTTATAAAAGTGGCTCTACTCTTTCTAAAATTGGGACAATTTTATTGTTTTAAAAGGAAAGGGACAAAATTGCAAATTCTCTATTTTCTGCCGCAGGTTGAGAATAAAAAAAGCAGAAAAGCACTACATTGGCGAAGGTGACTTTTTTTTGTCAACTACATATTAAGTCTTTGATTTGTGACTTAAAAACAACAAAAGAGACAAACCAACCTTTCGACGGGAAAAATCTATGTACCATCTCGCATATCAAAATATTCTCTCTCTCCATCCATTTTATGTTCCTCTCTCTTCGTATTGTCTTCTCTTGTTTTACTCTCCCTCTCCCTCTCCCTCTCTCCCTCTCTCCCTCCCAAAGAATTTTGTTCCAAAGATTAACATAAAACCCACAATCAATCAATCGAACAAAACCCATCTCAAAACCACTTCAATCATCATATTACCTTATCCACCACCTCCTTGGATTTAGGTGTAGATCCCTTCCCCACTGCAAAGTTTGCACAAGTCATATAGGATCTCCAAAGCTTACAAACTATGCGAGCATCATGTGTTTTTCTAGTGGATATTTCAATAATCATATGTCCATGTCTAATTACATGTGCAATCATCACATTATCATTTCCACAATCTCCTTTGACTTAGATGCATAACACTTTCCCATTGTAAACTTCATCTCAGACAAGAGAAGACAATACGAAGACCTCCATCGTTTGCAAACTCTACGGCCACCATATGTTTTCCCAATGAACATTATTTCAATAATCACAAGTACTTAACGGATTACATGTGCAATCATCACATTACCCTCCTAACCACCTCCTTTCACTTAGATGCATAACACTTCCCCGTTGTGAAGTTCTCCTTGATCAATACGTGTTTCTCTATATACTCTGTTATTTTAAGTACTCTTATTATTTCTCCATTTATACTTATTCGACTATTATCAGATTTTGTTTCGAAAAGCGCACAATCAAAGAATTTTGTTCCAAAGATTAACATAAAACCCACAATCAATCAATCGACCAAAACCCATCTCAAAACCACTTCAATCATCATATTACCTTATCCACCACTTCCTTGGATTTAGGTGTAGATCCATTCCCCACTGCAAAGTTCGCACAAATCATATAGGATCTCCAAAGCTTACAAACTCTGCGAGAATCATGTGTTTTTCTAATGGATATTTCAATAATCATAAGTCCATGCATAATTACATGTGCAATCATCACATTATCCTTTCCACAATCTCCTTTGACTTATATGCATAACACTTTCCCATTGTAAACTTCCTCTTAGACCTCCATCGTTTGCAAACTCTACGGCCACCATATGTTTTCCCAATGAACATTTCAATAATCACAAGTACCTAACGGATTACATGTGCAATCATCACATTACCCTCCTAACCACCTCCTTTCACTTAGATGTAGCACTTCCCGTTGTGAAGTTCTCCTTGATTAATGCTTGTTTCTCTATATACTCTGTTATTTTAAGTACTCTTATTATTTCTCCATTTATACTTATTCGGTTATTATCAGATTTTGTTTCGAAAAACGCACATTCAAAGAATTTTGTTTCAAAGATTAACATAAAACCCACAATCAATCAATCGAACAAAACTCATCTCAAAACCACTTCAATCATCATATTACCTTATCCACCACCTCCTTGGATTTAGGTGTAGATCCCTTCCCCACTGCAAAGTTCGCACAAGTCATATATGATCTCCAAAGCTTACAAACTCTGCGACCATTATGTGTTTTTCTAGTGGACATTTCAATAATCATAAGTCCATGTCTAATTACATGTGCACTCATCACATTATCCTTTCCACAATCTCCTTTGTCTTAGATGCATAACACTTTTCTATTGTAAATTTCCTCTCAGACCTCCATCGTTTGCAAACTCTACGGCACCATATGTTTTCTCAATGAACATTTCAATAATCACAAAGTACCTAACGGATTACATGTGCAATCATCACATTACCCTCCTAACCACCTCCTTTCACTTAGATGTAGCACTTCCCGTTGTGAAGTTCTCCTTGATTAATGTTTGTTTCTCTATATACTCTGTTATTTTAAGTACTCTTATTATTTCTCCATTTATACTTATTCGACTATTATCAGATTTTGTTTTGAAAAACGTAGCTTAACTTCAATGTTATTCGTTTTCTCCATCAAACTCTCAATCCTTTATGCTTGCATCTCTATTTGGTTATATAAACTCTACATCATCTAATCGACATCTACAATCTCGGTTTCACTCAATGAATTAACATCTTTATTTGTTTGGATGCAGGTGGACCTTTTTGTAAATTTTAATAAATTTTATATACATACCTAATTAATTGATTAACAATGATATGTTCTTTATATCAAAATTTAAATAAAATAACAAAATAATAACGTCTATCATTTATTATACGAATCTGAACTAACACGTAAATTATACCGATTTTAGACTTCACAAAACTATAAAATATAATTTTTAAATGAGATATTAGTTCAAAGTCCCAAAAAACACAAAATACAGTTGCTTCAAATCAAAAGCTCGAACATTCAAGGCCTTGAGCAACAACGGTTTTTGATAAAACCTCCTCAAGATTTTCACAAAGACCTATGGTGATGATCTACACGTATATAATTTCTTTTATTTCATATTCTTTACTCTCAATATCTTTCTTCATCTTGTCCTTCTCATGATTTCTCTCTATATGATCCGTTTCCATTACCATTTTATTGTACTTCCCAGGTTTCTCCGCGAGTTTTTTCGACATGGCTTGAAACTCATCTAATGTTACATTCACTTTTTATAATATCTCTTTAATCACACGGGGTTACCTTCTGGTCATCATCTTTACTATGGTTGATAGTGTTTTCTATAAATTTTGGTTTTTTTGGTGTCGTCTAAAGATCGCATTGGGAGTTTCCATGTTAGGGTTTCACCATTTATTACATTTCAAATAAAAGTGTGGGTGCTCTTTTTTAGTTTAATAAGACGTTAAAGTGTGAAAACTAATAAAATAAGTCGAAACACGCTCCAAGCGCTAATGTTGCGTGTGCTATTTTCTTTAAGTAATGCGAGTTTCACAAATTAAGAGTCATTGTTATATAGAAATTGAATATATAAACAAGGGTAAACTACTTATTTCCCCTCCCCGAATAGTTATCACGTAGTAACAGATCCACACGAAGTTTCACACTCGTTTTATTTCTTTCTATTTTAAAAGTTAAAAACATATTTCCCCCCAATCGGAAAGTTCGAAACATATTTATCCATATTCGTCGGTTTGAATGGTTTACGAGCTAAACCACATATACCGATACGAGACCGAATTTAAAATCCGACCCGACCTGTTTTTATTCTTCTTCTTCACCCGTAATCATCAATAAACAAAGTTTCGTGAACTGCAAAAACCAAAACAGATGCATTCAGGTTTTGAAATCCTAGACAGAGAAATTTCAGGTCGAAAAGGGATTCAAGGCAGATGCATTCAGATTTCTAAATCCAAGACACAGAAATTTCATAAAGTTACACCAAAAACTCTTCACCGCCAACGACACAGTATGAGCTAAATCAAAATCAAGGATTCAAAATATCAATCTCACGTCACTTTGTTGATTTGCTTGAAATGTCGTCAATTCAAAAAAAAAAAAAAAAAATCTCATGTCTCACAAACACACAGACACAGAGAGAAGAGATCGAGCAAGAGAGAACCTGTACCTGAGTGTCGCCGAAGAGGAAGGACGAAGAGAACAAAGATATAATTACTTTTTTTTTTTATAAAGTTTTGGCTTTCTTCCTCATTTTTTTTTTGAATGAATGTAAAATTTATTCAACAAAAAAAAAAACAGCGTTTTTACAACGAGTGTTACATCATTCTGAAATTTTGAAAATATTTAGAGATAGATAGTCTAGATCTTAGTTAGCGGTGTCAATTAGGACCAAAGCCCGAGGGCCCGGCCCGGCTCGGCCCTGAAAAACAGCGGGTTCGGGCTTAAAAATATAAGCCAGAAAAAATCGGGCCTTTCGGGCTAGTGTGTTTTTCGGGCTTAGCCCGATCGGGCTCGGACTAGCGCGAAAAGCCCGAAACTTTACATTTTAAGTATTTAGAGATTTTATTTAAAAAATTATCTTTCTAAAAATAATAATTTGACATATTTTTACCGGTTCGAAGTCTACATTTAGTATTGGTGCGCATGTCTTTGGATAAATATAGAAATCGTCTTTTACCAAGAAATGCTGAAGCACTGATTTGTACACGCACTTGGTTGGATGAGTTTATATTTCGTGATCCAGGTACCACTATCATTCATCCATATTTACTTCATATTTTTTAAATCATTATCTATAGACTTTCAATGATATTTCTATATGATTTATACATGTCAAAACTTAATATTATTTTACTTTTTTTTATCTAGTAGCTCTTGATGGTGATGAGGATTTAGAAGACGATGAAAGAGATTCTAATATAAACTCTACTACCTAGATTTGAAATATTTTGATTTTATGTTTTATTTGGTAATACAATTTATTTGAATTTTATTTGTTTTTTTGTCAAACGTTTGCTTTTAAATTTAATTGGATTTAATATAATACATTTTAATTTAGATTTATTTTGATAAATATTTTGTTTTAATTATTTTTGTGAATTTTTGTGTTTGTAAAGAAAAGCCCGAAAAACCCGAAAAGCCCTATAGCCCTGTCCGGGCCGGGCCGGACTTTAGAATATAGGCCCAATTTTTTTTCGGGCCGGACTTAAATATATGCGGACTTTACGGATTTCGGGCCGGGCCGGGCCAACCCGATTGACATCCCTAATCTTAGCTGCAAACCATAGCTCTAGACATCCGTTATATTGATAGTGTCCCGAGCCTCTCATCGATAAGAATTTGTTTCGCACTTCCTTATCAATGTATTTGATAAGTCTTGTACCAGAAATTGTTTTTTTTCCATGCCTTGGACAATTTCTTTCTCTCCTAATTCTGTAGATAGCAATTTGGAAAGCATATCTAATCACAAAACTTCCTCATTTCCATATGTAGTTCCCACCTTTTTTTTTCTTAACCCTTCTGCTGACTTTTGAGTTTAACGGTTTGACAGCAGCATACTCGGCATAACTCAATCTCTTTTTCTTAAATACCAACTTCCCATCCCTAATTGACTCTTCTTTGGTCTTTGTCTCCGTAGCTTTCACATTCTCGTGGGTTTCCGGATTTACTTTTGTTTTTGAGCTATATTTGCTTAGAATAAATCGCACTCTTGCAAAAATTAAAAAAACCCCAACAAATTCATAACAAAAAAACTTCATCACTCGCAATACACCAATTCTCAATCTCTTTACTTCCCTTTTTACCTCTCTGCTTAATATTATACCCTTTAAGATCGTTGCCATCTCCTAAATTCTCATCATCTAGTATCAACTCGAGCTCCCTTCTTCTTTAAGAGGAGGTTCCTCCATAAAGAAATTCATCACCATCGTCTTTTACATCCGCCAGTGCTATAGTCATCATTATCGTCCGGAGAAGAAGATTAATCGTCCGGTTTATTCTCGCGCTTTTTCCGTAGATACCATTCTCAGATCAATTCTGGCTTCTTGTCTTTCTTTTCAAGATTTTTTTACTAAGCTCTTTTAACCCAGGATTGAATGTTACTTCCATATTCTGGTCATTCTCCTCCTCCTCATCTTTATCAGAATCAGCTTTAGAGCTTTACAACTTTCTCTTCGCGAAAGACTACGGTCCAAGTCTTTCGTTGAAGTAAAAAATAAGATAGCAGCCAAAAGAACAAATGCTAAATGCTGCTAAACTCATAGAACAATAAAGATTAGTTCTGCTTTTTAGCAAAAAGCATGATCCTTCAGTATTCATTTCCAATTAGATTAGTTTCATACGCATGGCAAAAATATTAAAGAAAAAGAGATAAACTGAAAATAATACATCAACGATTGAGAACTCACCGCAAAAAATCTCTTGTTAATAATAGTAGTATCGACCAAGATCTCCCAAAAGAAAAATGTATAGAACAAACTAATATGAAATTATAAATGTTTTATGCTTATTGAGATGATTTGTGTTTGATTTGGATTTGTTCTCTCCTTGATGCATGTGTTGTGTTGTTTTGTTTGAGGGAGACCACATTAGACATTCACTTGACCAAAATTGAACTTTTGAAAATTCACGGGTCATTTTGTATTTATTTCTTTTATTGTCAGTGGTCGGGTCTGACAAAAATCTGGCTTTAGAATCACTTGCTTTCGGAATGATGGGTTTCACACTCGGAACATTTGTTTGCAAGGGACAAACAAAGAGAGACTATTGAATTTTTGATCTAAACAAAAACCGTGATATCGACCAACAGAAACAAACCTTAAGAAATATATACAAATATATTTGAAGCCTCAAGTCGTGTTACATTAAACAAACGCTTGACACGAAGAGTAGTGTAATTGCTTCTTATGAGCTGTTTAAGGTCGTCGCAATAATCTTAATTAAGAGATTGGGAAAAGTGACTCAAAATCTCTTAGAGAAGCTCACCTTTTAGTTATGAAGGTATAGAGGCCAATTGTTGATCCAAAGTCGCAAGCTTTACAGCTTTCTTTAAGCAATTCAAATACCCATACCAATCAACGAACATGATTAAAAATTAAAACAGAACAGATCCAAATAAAATTTTCAGAATAGTCTCCTCATATTTGGCAACTCACCACGACAACCCTTATTCTGATCAAGAGCTGATTTCATATTCTGATAAATCAAATCAGGATCGAGACCATTAGGGAAGGGGAAATCCACGACTTCCCAGAAGACGCATGTGATAGTCTGATAGACTCTGCCAGGGGAGAAAATTAGAGACTCGGGATCGATTAGAGAAGCGTTTGAGAAAGAGATTTATTGAAAATCAAGAAACAGAAAACCTGTGCTTGAACGATGTTATTTTCCCAATCTAGAATCAAAAAAAGAAAAGCAAAACAATCACAAGAAAAAAATGCAAAATACAAACATAAACACAAATCACAATAAATTCAAAAAGCCATGATCAAAAGTTGGCAGTAAAGGTTAGAAGAAGTCAAGAAATAATAAAAACATGAAGATACGAGAACAGATAAATCAACATAAGAACATGAGATTGAAGATATCGATACCTCACAACACGTGCGACGACGTATACAATCACCAGACAAAGCACCGAGAAGATCACAACCACACACATGAACAAAAAATAAATCAATTGAAAGACCCACCTAAAAATCATCAAAAGAGGTGTATATAGAAAAAACAGAGGTGGATATATATAACCTATAACACAAGTTAAGGTCTCGCCTTTAAAGATATTGCCACCTCCAAAACGAGAGGTGATGTATGGGATGACCAAAAAAATTTCCAGCAGGACGTCTAGAAGTAAAAACCTGAGTGCTCCCAAACAGTGTAAAGTGAGAAAAAAAGAGTGCGACTTTTCTTGGATCTCGATTTCGATAGGATCTTCATCTTTTTCGATGGAGTCGCCGGTGGTCTCTCCACCTGGTCGAGTTGAAGATGATCTGAAGAAGGGTATCGACAAGGATGTAAGTTCCGGTGGCTCAGAGGGTGTTGAGAATTCAGAGTTTGGTATTTCAATGGCTGTAGCGAATACAAAAGGCGAATCTGATCTTCCCCTTCTTTTGGAGATGGAGATGCCGGCGGTCTCTTCGCCAGGCCAAGATGTTGGTGACTTGAAGAAGGTCGGCGGCGGGGCTGCATCTGTTGTTGTTCCAGGAGTTGGTGAGAAAACAGAGGTGGAGAAAGTCACCGTCAGAACAAGGGAAGCAGGGGAAGATAGGGAAACTCGTAAGGAAAGCTTGCCGGAGTCAACGGTCTCTGATGTCTCAGTCAGCGATCCTTCTTGGGTTGATACGGTGGCAACTGTCACAAGGGGATATATTATGGTTTTTACCTCTTTTAAGCTATGATATAAGTCTATTTTATATAGTCTTTCTACTATTTTGTAGTGTTTTAGAGTCTTTTACAGGTTTTAGCACGTTTGGAGCATAATTGGATATATTGGAGCATTTTGGAGCAAAACAGAATTTCGTGTAGCTGAGTACCCGATTTGAAGCCTTAGTATCGATCGATACTACCCTAGTATCGGTCGATACTCACTGCAGCAAGACACAAATCGCGACTTTTATGAAGAGTTGAAGAATTGCAAAATTTCCCAGAAGACTTTATTATTTACAATTAAGCCCAGAACGTGTTTTAGGAGTTTAAGTTAGGTTTTTAAGCCACTTTGGCTAGAGAGATTTGATTACGCTTTATTCTATTCTGAGTTTTGTGAGAGAGCTTTATGAGGGAGACAAGTCTGAGACTCTGTTCGTCCGAGAGAAGATTTCGAACCTTCTTGTTACTCTACTCTTTATTATTTATTTGAGTATTATTTCAGTCATGTTTATTGTTTCAATTACTATGTATGAGTAGTTCTCTTGTTAGGTTCAGGATTCTCATAAGGGTTTTCTCTGAATGTTAGGTTAATTGATTGATTAGGATTCACCATCTGAATTAGTTTTTCACCTTAGGTTGTTCTCATAGCTAATTCTAGACTGATCACATAGAACTTAGATCTTAGGATAATTGGTTAGGCACGAGAGTGCGATTAATTACCTGACAGAACCTAGGGTGAGCAAAATAACTATTCGCAAAGAGATTTGGTTTAGTTGTTTTGTGAACAAATCAAACTTGAACTAAAAGCTGGTTTAGACTTTAGGATTCGCAAAGAGATTTGAAATTCTAGGATTTAGACTTATATAGTTTTCGCAACGAGAGTTGGTTAGCTATACTTTAGTGATTTGAGTTCAAGAACCGCGCTAAATCTGAATCATGTTAGTTAGTTTATCTACATTCATTGAATTCCTGAGAAATACCATGAATCTATCTTTCTTCCAATCGACTTACAACACTTTTAATTTACTTATTGCTTTCGATTACATCTTTTGGTTTAACTTAATTCGAATCTATATAATCTATTGCGTGATATCCTGAGTTCTTGTGTTCGACCCCTACTATTACTACAACAACTGCTTTAGTACTTTTTAGGGTATTAATTTGAGCATATCAAATTTGGCGCCGTTGCCGGGGACTCAATTTCGCCATTAGATTTTAGCTAAGAATTTTGACTAAATCGTTGAGTATCGATCGACACCCTAGTGGTATCGGTCGACACCCATCGCGTTTTTTTTTTCGGTTACTTACGTTCTTGATCTTTTGTGTTTCAGGTTGCATGCCTAATCGAGAAACCAGGAGAAACAAGAACACTCAGCTAGTTGATATGTCAAACGAGCAGCTAGCACATTTGGAGCGCACACTCAGAAAAGCAAAGAAGCCAGCAAAGATGAACAACAACCCAGTGGTTTTGATTCAGGATGAGGCTGGTACTTTCAGAGACCGAGAGGGTCAATTGTGCAATGGGAGAGGGCAAAGACTTGATGGAGATGGGAACGTTATTGCCCCTCCAGCTGTTGTAAATGCTGAGAATGCTGCGGTTGAGCGTGGTAGAACAATTGGTGAATGCAACAGACCTGATCAGTTCTACGCAAATCGATCAGCGATTCGCCCTCCTGCCTTTCAGAGAAACGACTTTGAGCTGAAGCCTGCATACCACACTCTTGTGGGTTAGCACACTTTTCATGGTCTTTCTAATAAGCACCCATGGATCATATAGAGAAGTTCGAGGATTTGGTCTCTAGCATCAAATGCAATGGAGTGTCCTACAACTACCTGTTCTGTAAGCTTTTCCCATACTCTCTTGGTGGGGATGCTTCTTATTGGCTCAAACAATTACCAGCTGGGTCATTGACTACGTGGGATGAGACTAAAACTGCGTTCCTGAATACTTCTATGACGATGCGAGATCAGAAGAGTTTAGGAACAAGATTTCCCAGTTTTCTCAGGGAACGACTGAGGCTTTCAAGGCTGCTTGGGCGAGATTCAGATCGTATCAGAGGGATTGTCCACATCATGGGTACACTATGGTCCAATTGCTAAGTTTCTTTTTCAGAGGGATTGATTGGAGATACCAGATGGCGTTGGACTCTGCGAGCAATGGAAACTTCTTTACCAAATATCCTGATGATGCTTACCAGCTGATTGAGAATTTTGCGTCTAGCAATAGCACCAAGAGTGCTGACATGGAGCGTAGGAAGATAGCTGGTGGTATGGGAGGTTCACAGATTGCTGAGGTGCATGCGAAGCTGGATTCGGTGCATAATTTGTTGATGGGCAAGCAACAGAAGGCTGTTCACTTTGCTGATGATGTCGAGATTTTCAATGAGGATGAGGTAGAGGATGTTAACTACATTGGTGGTTCTGGTTTTCAGGGTCAGAGGAATCAATACAACAACTGAAACTTCAACAACAACTTTCAGCAAGGAGGGTTCAAGCCCTCAGGTTTTGGAGCGAATACTTTTGCCCAAAAACCAATGCAAAACAGCGATTACACAAGGAACTATGGGAGTTCGTCCTATCAATCTCCACCGCCCAAGACTCAGGAGAGTAAGATCGAGGCTATGCTTGAACAGCTAGTTCAAGGGCAGGATAAGATGACTGTGAGCTTTAATGGGAAGTTGGATGATCTTTACACGACCTTGAATGGAAGGATCGAAGCTCTCAGCATGAGCAATAAGAAGTTGGAAATTCAAGTTGCTCAAACTTCGGAAGCTGTGAAAAGACAAGAGGGTATTCTTCCAGGTAGAGGAGAAAACCCAAGGAGGGAGCACATCAATGCAATCACTCTGAGGAATGGAAAAAGGTGAATACATGAGTAAAAGGTGGCTTACCTGCATGGAATTTCGTCGATCTCAACGATGAGGATTCTGAAATCCCTAGGGTATCGATCGACACACCCTAGTGTCGATCGACACCAGTCAAAATACTGAAACGGGACGACCCCAGAACCCGTGTATCGATCGACACTCCTAAGGTGTCGGTCGATACTGAGCCTACTGTCGAGAAGACACCTGAGATTTCGAATGTGGTGCCTAAAGTTGTTGCAGAACGAGTCTACATACCAAGGGTACCTTATCCCAGAGCTGTTGGGAAGACTAAGAAGGAGGTAGAAGACTCTAGATGCAAGCAGATATTGGACAAGCTGATTGTTGAACTTCCTTTCCTTGATGCTATTAAGACTTCTCCAGCTTTCAGAAGATATATAAAGAAGATGGTGTCTAGCAACGTGAATCTTGAAGAAGGATGTGTGATGCTTACTCAGGAGTGCAGTGCAATCTTGACCAACATAATCCCCAAGAAACTTCCAAATCTAGGGAGCTTTGTGTTGGATTGTACGATATTCACCGAAAGGTTCGAGCGTTCTCTATGCGATCTTGGCTCGAGTGTAAACCTCATGCCATACTCAGTTGCCAAGAGGATGGGTATGATGGACTTCACAACCACCATGATATCTTTGATACTTGCTGATCGCTCAGTGCGACTTCCAGAGGGGCTACTCGAAGATGTCCCTATTAAGATCGGGAATTGCTTGATCCCGACTGATTTCATTGTCCTGAAGTATGATGCTGAGCCCAAAGATCCTCTTATCTTGGGCAGACCATTCCTTGCAACCGCTGGTGCATTGATTGATTGCAGGAATGGGAAGATAGCTCTTAACATCGGTGATTTGGTCATGACTTTTAACATGGAGAAGATGATGAAGAGACCAACCATCGATGGCAGACTTTCTTCGTTGATACTTTCACGGACATTGCTGAAGAGTACTTTTTGGAGATGCATCCTGAGGATCCATTGGAGAGGGCATTGGTCTGTTCAGTTGAATCTGAGGTTTTCTTGAGTGAAGACGCTGCTGGTTACTCGAAGATGCTCGACACTGCACCATCAATATCGATTGATACTCCTTTAGTATCGGTCGATACCCTACGACCAGACAGAGAGTTGGCCGAATGTTCCAAGCAAGCTGCTAAGCTTGGAGATTGGAGCGAGGAGAAAGCTCATAAGGTGGAACTCAAGCCACTTCTAGCCAATATAAGGTATGGTTTTCTTGGTCCTAATTCCACATACCCTGTGATTATTAATGCTTCTTTGAACAACGCAGAGGTTGCCTTACTGCTGAGCAAGCTGCGCATGTATCGCAAATCTCTTGGCTATTCTCTTGATGACATTTCAGGTATATCACCGGATCTGTGCATGCATAGGATTCATCTTGAGGACGGGTCAAAGGCTATCATTGAGCATCAGAGGAGGTTGAATCCAAATATGAAAGAAGTGGTTAAGAAGGAGGTTATAAAGCTCTTGGATGCAGGGGTTATCTATGCCATCTTGGACAGTTCTTGGGTTAGTCCAGTGCACGTTGTTCCTAAGAAAGGAGGGATAACTGTGGTGAAGAATGAGAAGGATGAGTTGATTCCTACTAGGATTATCACTGGGCATCGAATGTGCATTGACTACAGGAAGTTGAACGCGGCCACAAGGAAGGATCACTTCCCCTTGCCTTTCATTGACCAGATGTTAGAGAGGTTGGCTAGTCATGTTTCTTCCAGATTCTGATTCATCCAGATGATCAGGGGAAGACGACTTTTACATGTCCTTTTGGCACATTCGCATACAGGAGAATGCCATTTGGATTGTGTAATGCTCCAGCTACTTTTCATAGATGCATGATGTCTATCTTCACAGACATGATTGAGGACTTTATGGAGGTGTTCATGGATGATTTTTCAGTATATGGATCATCGTTCAAGGACTGTTTGGCTAACTTGTGCAAGGTGCTACAGAGGTGTGAAGAGAATAACTTGGTCCTCAATTGAGAAAAGTGTCACTTTATGGTTCAAGATGGCATCGTGCTTGGGCACAAGGTTTCTGAAGCTGGGATCGAGGTTGATAAGGCTAAGATTCAGGTTATGACAGGTCTGCCACCACCGACTTCTGTGAAGGATATTAGAAGTTTTCTGGGTCATGCTGGGTTTTACAGGAGATTTATCAAAGATTTCTCCAAGATAACCCGCCCACTCACCGCCCTATTATGCAAGGAGACCCAATTCGACTTCACACCAGAGTGTTTTGCAGCCTTTTAGGAGATTAAGAAGGCATTGGTGAGTGCTCCTATTGTGCAACATTCCGATTGGACTTTGCCTTTCAAGATTATGTGCGACGCCAGCGATTTTGCTGTAGGTTCTGTTATGGGTCAGAGGAAGGATAAGAAGCTGCATGTCATCCACTACGCCAGCAAAACATTGGACGATGCTCAGAAGAACTACAACACAACAAAGAAGGAATTACTTGCGGTCGTTTTCTCTTTTGACAAATTTCGACCATACTTGATTGGGAGCAAAGTGATTGTTCACACAGATCATGCTTCTCTCAAGTATCTGATGCGGAACAAGGATCTCAAGCCTCATCTTTGTCGTTGGGTTCCTTTGCTCCAAGGGTTTGATATTGAGATAAAGGACAAGAAAGGAGTAGAGAATGGAGTTGCTGATCATCTTTCGCGGTTGAAGCTCGATTCAGACGTGCCTATTGATGATCAACTACCTGAGGAGTCAGTTTACTTCATTGAAACTAGGTTTCAAAGTGGCTTCACCGAAAATCTGCAATTCCCATGAATTGCAGGTTTCGGTATCGATCGACACTCCCCTGGTGTCGATCGATACCCGTCGGCTTCTGAACCCGTTTTGACCGTGGAACACCTTGGTGCTTATGAGGAGTATCTCGTTGCTGCCGCTGACTCCGATCTACCATGGTATGCTCATATTGCCAACTTCCTCGCTGCAAATACAGAGCCAAAGCACCTACCGAAATATGCCAAGAAGAAGTTTCTGAGAGACATAAGGCGCTACTTTTGAGATGAGCCTTACCTGTATAAGCATTGTTCTGATGGTATCTACAGGAGATGCATCGCTGAATCGGAGGTACCTGCGGTTTTGTTTCACTTCCATGGTTCTGAGTATGCTGGACACTTTGCTACTTTCAAGACGGTGTCCAAGGTTCTTCAAGCAGGCTTCTGGTGGCCTACTATGTTTAAGGATGCTCATACCTTCATCTCGCAGTGTGATGTGTGTCAGAGGAGAGGGAAGATCAGTAAGAGACTTGAGATGCCACATAATTTCATCATTGAGGTTGAGGTTTTTGATTGCTGGGGTATCGATTTTATGGGTCCTTTTCCTTCGTCATACAAGAACAAGTACATTATAGTTGCAGTGGATTATGTCTCCAAATGGGTGGAGGCAATTGTTAGTCCAACCAACGACTCTTCGGTGGTTCTTAAGCTGTTTAAGACCATCATCTTTCCACGATTTTGAGTGCCTCGTATTGTTATAAGTGATGGTGGCAGTCATTTCATCAACAAGGTTTTCGAGAGGTTACTGAAGAAGCATGGTGTGAATCATCGTGTGGCTACTCCATATCACCCTCAGACCAGTGGACAAGTCGAGGTTTTCAACAGGCAAATCAAGGAGATTCTGGAGAAGATAGTGGGTACTTCTAGGAAGGATTGGTCTACAAAGCTGAACGATGCGATGTGGGCTTACAGGACTGCTTATAAGACATCATTGGGCACTACACCTTTTCACTTGCTGTATGGGAAAGCATGTCACCTTCCGGTGGAGATCGAGCATAAGGCAGCATGGGCTACAAAGTTGCTGAATTTCGACATCAAGCCTGCTGCTGAGAGGCGATTGATCCAGCTGAACGAGCTGGATGAGATTAGGCATCATGCCTATGAGAACTCGAAGCTGTACAAGGAGAGGACTAAGGCATATCACGACAAGAAGATTCTCTCTCGCCACTTTGAACCCAATGATCAAGTACTTCTGTATAACTCTCGTTTGCATTTGTTTCCTGGTAACTTGCGTTCTCGTTGGTCAGGTCCCTTCACTGTCAAGGAGGTTAGACCACACGGTGCACTTGTCATGACTAATCCCTCCGGCGAAGAGTTCACTGTCAATGGACAACGGGTGAAACACTACATACGGAGAACTGAGATTCCATATGGACACATGATGCCTCTGGATGATTCACCCACTGCCTGAAAGGCGGTACAGTCAAGCTAATGACGTTAAACAAGCGCTTGGTGGGAGACAACCCACTGGTAAGTCTGTACATAGGTTTCTCTATTATTTTGTATTTTGGTTTTTGGTTTTGGTTTTGTGTTTCACGTGAAGAAGCAGATTCAGAAGAGCAGCATCGATCGACACCAACCCGGTATCGATCGACACCATCCACGCGACAAAGGAGCAGAAACTTGCTACGAGTATCGATCGATACCAGTGCTGTATCGGTCGACACTCATCACCATCTCGGGTAACTTCTTCACTTTTCACCAATCCACTCCGCTCTTCTGATTTCGTTTACCAACTCTAGACTAGATAACACTAGGGACAGTGTTGTTTAAGTCTGGGGGAGGTAGTCGCTGACAACGTGTTTGTTTTTCTTAGAGTCAGTCGTTTTTGTGTCAAATTTGTTTTATTGAGTCAAAATTATGTTGGAGATTATGATCTTGCTCTTGAATCTACTGTTCTGACTTTGCTTCTAAGTGACCACTGTTACAGAATCAGCTCTAGATCGACTAATGAAAAATTCAAAGGCTGACCAGTTAACTAGAAGACACACATGTTTCGAGCAGAGTTCTTTTAAAGCCTGAGCCAAATTTCTGCACTTCATCGACGTGGTTAGTGTCCATAGAGCTTGATTCCTCATTCATATCTGACAAAGGAACCCATGTGTTTAAAAGTGATAGTATATCTTTCCCCTATTATAAGTTAATAAAAAAGAGCATAAAAAGATGAGATGATTTTCTCCTAAGTAGAGGGTTAGGAATGTTTCCCGCGATCCCATTATTCTACTTGGTGAGGGATGATCACACAGAGGATTGGAAGCGAGGCTAGAATTTTCCTATGATGCCATTGTTCGCCTACAACCTTTGATACATTGAGAGGGAAGAACCGTGGATTCGGTGGCAAACACCATCAATACTCGCGTCTCATACCTTGACGTGTATATGCGAATCTAAAAAAAAAAAAAAAGAGAGAACAAAATAAGAAATAAGTCTGGGGGAGAGAAAGTGATAGAAAAGTGTGAAATTGGGTGGTTCCTTGTCATGATATTGTATGAGAAAGAATCTAGAAGGTTCTTGGTATTAATCACAGCGATGAAACTGGCGATGATGAGTTTAATTGAATGAAGCTGCGAAATAATGTGTGTAGTCTGGGGAAGCTACGAATGTCTACAGAGAAGTGCATGGTGGTTAGATTTGGATCTGCTTAGGTGATATTTGGGTGCTTGGGAAAAAGGTCATTGCAGTGTTTCAAGAACATGTGAGTCTCCGTGTTTTCTAACCTCTTTCTCTGGTTTAGTCTTCTATTTGCTTGAGGGCAAGCAAATGCTAAGTCTGGGGGAGTTGATATATCATAGTTTTTACCCCTTTTAAGCCATGATATAAGTCCGTTTTATATAGTCTTTCTACTATTTTGTAGTGTTTTAGAGTCTTTTACAGGTTTTAGCACGTTTGGATCATAATTGGAGATATTGGAGCATTTTGGAGCAAAGCAGAAGTTCGTGTAGCTGAGTACCCGATTTGAAGCCTTAGTATCGATCGATACTACCCTAGTATCAGTCGATACTCACTGCAGCAAGACACAAGTCGCGACTTTTATGAACAGTTGAATAATTGCAAAATTGTCTAAAAGACTTTATTATTTACAATTAAGCCCAGAACGTGTTTTAGGAGTTTAAGTTAGGTTTTTAAGCCACTTTGGCTAGAGAGACTTGATTACGCTTTATTCTATTCTGAGTTTTGTGAGAGAGCTTTCTGAGGGAGACAAGTCTGAGAGTCTGTTCGTCCGAGAGAAGATTTCGAACCCTCTTGTTACTCTACTCTTTATTATTTATTTGAGTATTATTTAAGTCATGTTTATTGTTTCAATTACCATGTCTGAGTAGTTCTCTTGTTAGGTTCATGGTTCTCATAAGGGTTTTCTCTGAATGTTAGGTTAATTGATTGATTATGATTCACCATCTGAATTAGTTCTTCACCTTAGGTTGTTCTCATAGCTAATTCTAGACTGATCACCTAGAACTTAGATCTTAGGATAATTGGTTAGGCACAAGAGTGCGATTAATTACCTGACAGAACCTAGGGTGAGCAAAATAACTATTCGCAAAGAGATTTGGTTTAGTTGTTTTGTGAACAAATCAAACTTGAACTAAAAGCTGATTTAGACTTTATGATTCGCAAAGAGATTTGGAATTCTAGGATTTAGACTTAGATAGTTTTCGCAACGAGAGTTGGTTAGCTATACTTTAGTGATTTGAGTTCAAGAACCGCGCTAAATCTGAATCATGTTAGTTAGTTTATCTACATTCATTGAATTCCTAAGAAATACCTTGAATCTATCTTTCTTCCAATCGACTTACAACACTTTTAATTTACGTATTGCTTTCGATTACATCTTTTGGTTTAGCTTAATTCGAATCTATATAATCTATTGCGTGGTATCTTGAGTTCTTGTGTTCGACCCCTACTATTACTACAACTACTGCTTTAGTACTTTTTAGGGTATTAATTTGAGCATATCACAAGGCAAGAAAAAGAAATACTGGACAAGTCTTGGGTGAGTGTTGTCAACAATCGACCGAAATTAAGTACCTTCGATTTCGATAGTGCAGAGGAAGATGAAGAGGGGTTAGTCGTAGTCCCAAAAAATGTGATGGAAGACACCCCTCTGTGGGACGACCTTCTCATTGGTTGTTTTCTATCACCAGCTCCTCATATTGCTAAGATACACGTTATTGTCAATAAGATCTGGCCCTTAGGTGGTAAATCTGTTCGAGTCGATGCTTTCGTGGTGAATGAACGTACTGTAAAGTTCAGAATCAAAGACGCTGGAGTAAGATCGAGGGTGTTGAGACGAGGCATGTGGAGAATAGCTGATATTCCTATGGTTGTCTCAAAATGGAGTCCGTTTCTTGAAGATACTCAACCGGCGATCAAATCTATGCCGATGTGGGTAATCCCTAAAAACGTTCTTCATGAACTTTACTCTTGGAATGGTCTAAGTTTTCTTGCTAGCAAGGTTAGTGTGCCAAAAAACTTCATCCAGACACGGAGCTATGCAAGAATTTTGAAGAAGCAAGGATCTTTGTTGAAGCGAATCAAGAAAGAACTTCCGAAGACATTCAAATTCAATCTGAGGATGTTAAGGCTGAAGTGGAATACTCATACCCATGGTTACCTTCGAAATGCACATCATGTGAGAAATGGGGACACAAAGCGGATGTTTGCATTGCAAATACGTGGAATATAAGTATTCTTAAGCGTGGAGAATTAAGCAAGGATGCTGAGATAATTGAAAACAAAGAAGGAAAAACAACACGTCTTGTTAAACAAGTTTCAAACTCGGAAACAACGATCGTAACAAGAGAGAAATGGGTGGAGAAAAAACAAAATTGTCAAGTCAGAGAGAAGGAAAAAGTATCGAAAGGAAAGGAGATAGAAGGAAATGCAACAAATCTTGTTCAAGAGGCCGTTGAGGAGATTTGTATTACTACAATTCAAAGAAAAGAGAATTCTGAGTTAGCTCTGGTTTCAGAACAACAATCCCAAAGTTACCAAAGAGGTAAGTCCTGGACCTGTGTTTCGCCAGCAAAAGTGGGGAGATTTGTGGAGAAAAACAGAGGAAAAGTGATTCCTATCTCCGTCTTACCATCAAGATATTCAATCTTAGTGGAGGAAGAAGTGGAATTCGAAAATTCTGCAGAAGCTGAGGTTGAGGGATTGGAGAAAGAAAAGTGTTCACTAGAAACCATTGTGGATGATTTAAAAGTGTTCAAAAGAGGGAGAATTGCAATCTGACCGAGAAATGTTATGTAGTAACATAGCGGAAAAGAATGTGGAAATTGCTTTCAATACATTTATTGAATCAAAATCAGATTTGGTTGTCGCCGAGGCTGAGGGAGCAGACCACGGTGAAAATGTTTCAAAAGGTGATCGGTCATCGGGGCAAGAAGAAGGGGGTTTACCAGCGGTTATTCAAACTGCATACTCACATAAATCATGTAAGCAATCAGAAACAGTAACTCGCCAATCAATCCCTCGGGCTACGAAAGCATCATCTAGAGCAATGGTTGACACAAACAACCAAGCGACAAAGGAGAAAAACATTAGAAACATTGGAAATTTGAATAGACGGGCTCCAAGAAAGATAAATTAATTATGTCGGGTTTCTTTTGGAATGTTCGCGGTCTAAACCAATCGAAGAAACATTCTATTCTAAGGAATTGGATGAAGAGTAAGGATTTCCAATTTGGAGGATTATTGAAGACTAGGGTAAAGGAAGGAAAATCAAGTCGTATTACCGCATCAATCTTCAACGATTGGTCGGTAATTACGAATTATGAATTCAATAGACGAGGTCGCATCTGGGTTGTTTGGAATCCAAGGGTTTGACTAAGTCTATTTTTCAAGAGTGGCCAGATGATCACTTGTTCGGTGAAGCTCGAAGACAGAGAAGATGAGTTCTTTTGCTCATTTATTTATGCTTCAAATTTCGCGGAAGAACGTAAAGAGGTATGGAATGATATTCGAAATCATCATAACTCTCCAATAATAACAAAAAACGCTTGGATATGCTTCGGGGACTATAACGAGATTTTAGATGTAGAGGAACATTCAAGTTTTGAGAATTCACCTTCTATTCCACAAGGAATGCGTGACTTTCAGGATGTGGTAAGAGATTGCTCGTTGGAAGACATGCCTAATCAAGGTCCATTACTTACGTGGTGTAATAAGAGGAAGGAGGGTATGATTTCAAAGAAACTGGACAGAGTTCTTATGAATGTTAAGTGGCAGCGAGAAATGCCTCAGTCATTTAGTGTTTTCGAAGCGGGAGGATGCTCGGATCACCTATGTTGTCTTATCCATTTGGGTTTGGAGAAGGAAAAAAAGAAGAAGCCTTTTAAATTTGTAAATGTCATTGCAGATATGGAAGAGTTTAAGCCAATGGTAGAAAGATTTTGCTGCAACATAATCTACAAGATTATTACAAAGATAGTGGCGAACATGCTTAAAGTGATCCTACCAAATCTTGTTGTTCAAACCAATCAGCGTTCGTCAAGGACCGATTACTTATCGAGAATCTTCTACTAGCAACAGAACTAGTTAAAGACTATCATAAAGATTCGGTTTCTTCTCGATGTGCAATCAAAATTGACATCTCCAAGGCATTCGACTCAGTCCAGTGGCAGTTCGTGTTGAATACTCTTTTGGCAATGAACTTCCCAAAGAATTTTATCCATTGGATTTCACTATGCATAACGACAGCTTCATTCTCGGTGCAAGTTAACGGGGAGCTAGTTGGTTATTTCTCTAGTAAGAAAAGCTTACGACAAGGCTTCTCATTATCTCCGTACATGTTCGTCATAAGCATGAACGTTCTTTCCAAATTTCTGGATAAAGGAGCGACCAATAGGCATATTGGCTATCACCCGCGATGTAAAAATCTGGAACTTACGCACCTAAGTTTTGCAGATGATATACTGGTTTTATCTGATGGTAAGGTGAGATCAGTTGAGGGCATAGTCAAAGTTTTTGACGATTTTGAAAAATTCTCAGAACTTAAAAATCAGTATAGAGAAATCAACAATTTATCTCGCATAGGTCCCAAACATAGTAAGGGATCAAATATCGACGAGATTTCATTTGAGTATGGGCTTCTCCTGGTACGTTATCTGGGTCTTCCTCTCGTAACCAAGCAGATGACAAGCAACGATTACCTACCCTTGATAGAAAAAATTCGAAGAAGAATAACAACCTGGACTACAAGAGCTCTATCATTCGCCGGACGATTAGAACTAATCAAATCGGTTCTTCGTAGCATCACCAATTTTTGGCTTGCTGCTTTCAGGTTACCTCGAAACTGTATTCGAGAGATAGATAAACTATGCTCGTCATTCTTATGGTCTGGACCGGATCTGAAACAAGGGAAAGCAAAGATTAGCTGGGAACAAGTTTGCAAACCAAGGGAAGAGGGGGGGTTAGGCTTGCGTCCTTTACAAGAAGTAAACACAGTATGCTGCCTCAAGATTATATGGCAAATTGCCTCTGATAGCCATCTCTTTGGGTGAAGTGGATTCATACTTATTTGATTCTAAAGGAATCTTTCTGGTCCATTAAAGAAAAGATGAGTATGGGATCTTGGATGTGGAGAAAATTTCTGAGATACCGTGAGATGGCAAAAAATTTCTATAAGATTGATGTTCGAAATGGGGAAAGGACTTCATTCTGGTATGATGTTTGGTCTAACATGGGAAGACTAATTGAAAGAACTGGTCCACGAGGTACAATTGATTTGGGAATTCCAATTCACGCTACGATTGCAACACTTGTTAATCGAAGAAGACGGCGACACAAACAAGAGATCCTAAACGATCTAGAAGATATGATAAGTGATACGAATGCTGGGATAAGGCAAAATGTATCGGATATCTCTCTATGGAAATGCAAGTCAAACAAGTTCAAAGGAGAGTTCAACTAAAAAAACACATGGCTGCTCACACGGCAAAATTTGAACACAATCTCTTGGGCGAAAGGAGTTTGGTTTCAACATCATACACCAAAATTTGCGGTATGTGTTTGGCTAGCTATTCATAACAGGTTATCTACAGGAGATTTAATGGCAAATTGGAATGTCGGAGCGGACTCTACTTGTGTCTTCTGCAAGGATCCAATGGAATCACGAAACCACATATTCTTCGAATGCCCTTTCACCGGGGAAGTTTGGGCAAATGTGACGAAGAACTTGCTACATCAATATTTCACGACGAACTGTTTTTTCTAACAAATCTCATTGTTGATAATAGACTAGATCGAACCAGGCAATTCTTGTTCCGATATGCATTCCAAACAACAGTCCATTGCATTTGGAGGGAAAGAAATAACAGACAGCACGGGGAAGAACAATCAACATCAGCTCGGATCTATGGACTCATCGACAAACTAGTTCGCGCTCGTCTACAATCAATCAGGGAGATGGGAGTTAACAAGCTCATAGACCCTCTACAAGCATGGTTCGGGACTCGTCCCTAATCATCTCTTCGGTTAAATTGTTCAAATTATTTTCTGTCTCGGAACTTTAAAACTAGCGTCACACATTTGTTGAAAAAACGGATTTTTTTTGTTTGAATATAATTTAACATTCAGTTCAAAAAAAAAAAAAAAAAATTTCCAGCAAATCAAACCTACAATCAATAGAAAAACAAAGTTAATCGATCCGTCGTAATAAAACAAAAACCAAAAACATAAGAACAACAATAAAGAACTCAAAATTTTAGGAAGGAAAATCTCTATTCTCTCTCTTGCTCCGCTTTTTCTGTGTAACCCTATCCGCTTCTTCAGCCTCCATGGCCGGAGATACCTCACTCCGGCCTCCGCAGGAACCTCCCAACATAGATCCTGCCTTAGGCCTTAACCATTCCCCCCCCCCCCCGTTATCTCCTTCCTCATCCCTTGCTCGTCTCTAGTTTGGTTATGCCCGCAATGCTTCATGTAGCTTGGGCTATCACTACTTCTCAGACCTCTGCTCTGGTCCAGTTTCCCGCTCCGGTTCAGGTTCAATCCTCTATTACTATGGCTGCTCACCCTGGCCATACTGTTACTAACTCCTCGGTTGATGACCCTGCTCTTGTTAGCACCACCATCACGAGTTCTTCTCACGAGTCTGCCGATGTCACTATGAAGGAAGCTTCAGTTGCTTCTCTAGATTTTCTACCTAGCCAAGGGAAACAAACTACTTCAGTTAGCCAAGAACCTAGTTCAGCTCCTGAGGGCAGCTCCGCTTCTACAGCCCAACATATCTCTCTACAACCATCTGATATTACTATGTTGGATGTGTCTGTGGCTCCACCAGCCTATCCTCAATAATGAAACTATCTCAGCTGGCCCTAAATCTAGTTCTGCCCATGTGAGAATCCCTAATCCCCAAAAACTTGATAGCGTCGGATTCGTCTCGGACATTGTAGGTTTTAAATTTATAAACCTAAAGGTTCCGCAAGTGCACAGACGTGCGTTGTAGTACTTTAGGTATCGATCCATAGGGAGAGAGAGCTGTTCTGCGAGACCTTAGACAGAGAATAGCAAGGAACTCTAAGACGAGAATAAGTTTTTATAAGGGTTTTTTTGTCACAAAAATGTAAAGAATGTAAAACGGAAAATTGCTTGTAATATAGAGATGACAATCGATGGCTTGAAAATAAGACGGGAAAAACGATTTGTAAACTATAATCAAACGGTGTTGGGTCGACAGGAATATCTAGGGGTATGCTCGATTTAATCACGGTCTCTAAGCTCTTAGTAATTGTTTCTAGATTTCAACTCCACGAACTGAACATAATAAACGGCGTAGCCTACTTTCATACATCATACGCACCAACAATCTATACACTCGACCAGTAGCTTTCGTCTCTGGCCGCGCAGAAAATCGTACTGTTCACGCTGGTTCTTCTTAGTTCACGGTACTCCGTAAGTATACTTTCGAAATCTTACGACGCACATGCTCTTATAGATGAATGAATTGGGTGTTTTTAGATCCAGCACTTTTAGTGGTACTTAACACCTATGAATCACCTCTAGTTCATGACGCTAGATTTAGCATTAACAACTATCTATAAGAAAGAGCTCTAGAAATCGGCTAGGGTTCTATCTTGTGAAATCCTTATCGAACATACAATTCCCTGTTGATAAATCTTTTAAACCCAACAATGAAACTACTCGAACATAGATGAAATGAAAATCATGATTGAACAGGAGATTGATGAAGGAGCCTTACGAGTTTAAGAACTAAGTCCGGTGAGAACCTCTTCACCAATCTCGAAAAGTAAAGAACATGAGTTTAAGAGTAAAAGCAAGAACAAAACTAAACTAAAAATGGTGTAAAAGCAAGCACACGAAATTAGGTCTTCTAAGAGGCATATTTATAGGTCTTCTCTTCCGCTTTTGTCGGTCTTTAGGGTTTTAAGTGACGGGAATCGAATGGGCCTTGCAAATTGGGCTTAAGGGACAAAAATGGCTTGGCCGCGGGTCCATGGAGTCTGGTAGCGGCGAACCTTCACTTGGCTGCAGGTGGAGGCTTCCTGGCCGCGGTGAATTGCCTCTTTGCCGCGGCTGGGATGCTTCTGGGAGTGGCCAACTAGGACGTCTTGATCTTGATGTATCTTTTGATTGAACCGTTTGATCGTCCTCAAATTTGTTGGAATAGAAAGGTAGCTGGTCCTTCTTGAATATCTCCAAAATTGGGTTGGATCAGACGGTGAGAAGAACCTCTTTCGCAATTGAACTTCTGACGGTTTGACTATGAACCAAAAATCTGGTTTTTCTCCAATTTGCAATGCTTTCGCCTAAGTAACCTGAAAAGAGTCTTGACACTACGAATATGCGAAAACCATAATAAAAACATAGAAAAGCGAATGAAACACTTATTAAAGCGTTCTTAAATAGATAGTAAAACGGGTAAAAATACGGTGTTATCACACCCCCATACTTAAACCTTGTTTGTCATCAAACAAGACAAAGCCTAAGCTTGGAAACGATCAAACAAAAATCATAGGGAACTAGAAATCTCGGAGACCGTCCTTCTAAACCATAACCATCGAACTACATCAAACCCAACCTAGCCTAGAAAATTCTCACTAGAAGTTTATGTAACAATAGTCCACGGTATCTATCATACGAAATATAAACTTTCGAAATCCAAAAATCAGGTCAACTAGCTCTCTAAATTCATTAAGTGCAAACGTGAACTTCTCATCAAAAGGATCAAACCAAGACCATCGAGGCTAGGTATTAAAGGCATTTAGAGGTGAGGTTAAAAATGTTTCGGGAGGGTGCGAGATATTATGCAAAAAAGCAAGAGAGGAAGGACCTATTGATAACCACGGCTTCCAGTCACTTCTTCTTGCGTAAAAATGTTGCACTTCCTCCTTTCTTCAAAAATAGAAGTTTTCTGTCATTCCCCCAGACCTAAAATTTTCTGTGGGCTCGGAATGACAAACTTCTTACAAACGAACCATGGATGCCTCATAAGTATTTCGACCAACCTAGACTCTTTTTACACTTTTATTTCCTTTCCCTTTCGATTATCTACGATTTTTTTTTTTTTGAAATGGGGAAACGTCTTTTATTGAGATAGAGTCTTAGGGGCACGAAAATTTACCAGAATTTTGAGTTTTCCAAGGCATAACCAAGCTCTTATCTTTGTTGAATTCACCTCCACCAATCGCGTATTTTCTTCGTCTTTAGTGACTGAAAACTATGTCGTTCCTCCCTCTCCGGTGTTTTTGCACATATCTGCACATAAGACACAAAGAGAGTTGCATGAGGTTTGAACAATGGTTAAGTTTTGGGTGGGGTACCAACTAAAGATGAGTTGGCCATTCATGTACGACAAAGAGTGGTAAAAGGTAAAAGAACGCCATGAATGTATAATTCGTTATCTTTGCCTAAACCTTTGATGAGAAAATTAAGTCGAGATTAAAGTTCAAGTATAATAGAGCTAGTATATTCCATCCTAAAGAATCTCTACGGTCTAAATTCCTTTGGGGACTTCGCATTAACAGAAACTCTATCTACCGCCTAGTCTAGAACCAAATTACGAAAAGCATGTTACTAGGAAATAGCGTAGAAGCACATTGGTCGGTTATCATCATGGATTTCTTTCATCATTTCCTCAAAATGTATTCCTACTTTATTGAAAAACTTGAAATTTTTTAAAGAAAAGCGCGGAATGCAAAGACTCATGAAAGAAATGGTGGTTAGTAAGGGATTGAATCCTCCCCCATACTTAAATCACACTGTTCTCAGTGTGAAATAAATCGAGTAAGGAAGAATAAATAGATGGATGTAATAATTGAAAAAGTTTAAGGAAAAAAAAAAAACTTATCTGGATGCGGTTGGGGAATTGATTTGGGAATGGAATGGTGGTGATTGGGGAATGGTAGATGGTAATATAGTGATGGGAATGGATGTGGGGGTGGTTGGGAATGGACGGAAATTGATCGGGGATCGACAGAGGAGTGGCCGCGGCTCGGGGTAATGCACACGCGGCCGAATGAAGCTTTGCCGTGGGTCGAGTGTGCGCGACCGCGACGAATGAGTAGTTGGCTGCGGCTCAGAGCCTTGCACCCGCGGCCGTACCTCTTTTGCGTTCAAGTCCTTCCTCACGGGTTGTGCTGAAACGAGCAACTTCGAAAGGAAGAATAAATAGATGGATGTAATAATTGAAAAAGTTTAAGGAAAAAAAAAAAAACTTATCTGGATGCGGTTGGGGAATTGATTTGGGAATGGAATGGTGGTGATTGGGGAATGGTAGATGGTAATATAGTGATGGGAATGGATGTGGGGGTGGTTGGGAATGGACGGAAATTGATCGGGGATCGACAGAGGAGTGGCCGCGGCTCGGGGTAATGCACACGCGGCCGAATGAAGCTTTGCCGTGGGTCGAGTGTGCGCGACCGCGACGAATGAGTAGCTGGCTGCGGCTCAGAGCCTTGCACCCGCGGCCGTACCTCTTTTGCGTTCAAGTCCTTCCTCACGGGTTGTGCTGAAACGAGCAACTTTGAAAGGAAGAATAAATAGATAGATGTAATAATTGAAAAAGTTTAAGGAAAAAAAAAAAACTTATCTGGATGCGGTTGGGGAATTGATTTGGGAATGGAATGGTGGTGATTGGGGAATGGTAGATGGTAATATAGTGATGGGAATGGATGTGGGGGTGGTTGGGAATGGACGGAAATTGATCGGGGATCGACATAGGAGTGGCCGCGGCTCGGGGTAATGCACACGCGGCCGAATGAAGCTTTGCCGTGGGTCGAGTGTGCGCGACCGCGACGAATGAGTAGCTGGCTGCGGCTCAGAGCCTTGCACCCGCGGCCGTACCTCTTTTGCGTTCAAGTCCTTCCTCACGGGTTGTGCTGAAACGAGCAACTTCGAACCGTGATTTCTTCTTTTTCTCTTTTCGGTTTTTTGATTTTTTAGATAGTTGAAACTAAGAAAAAGAAAACATTAATAGAAAAAGAAAGAAATTGATAAATAAAAGCATACCTAAAAATGGATTGCCTTCCCATTGAGCGCTTTTGTTTAGAGTTGTTTCGCTCGACGTTGGTAGCTAGGTGAGCTTAATCGTAGAAGGACAGTGTCTTACGACAAGTCTTCTTTGATCTCCTCCGGGTCTCTTCGTATGGCTCCAACGGTTGACAAGAAAGGCCATCCTAAGATTATCGTTGTTGCATCGCCTTTTGTTGTTTGGACAATGTAGAAATCGACAAGAGCTATGCAATCTCCAATCTTTATGGGCATGTCTCGGGCTATTCCTTTTGGTGTAGTATAAGTCTCGTTGGCCATGCTGAGCTTCGTCTTAGTTGGATGAACGTGCCTGATACCGAGTCTTTTGGCGGTCGATTTTGATATGATGATTAGACAAGCTTCAGAGTCACAAAGAACGTCTTTAAATTCAACTCCACATATGTTGCAAGAGATTAGGAACTGATCTTGTTCTTCGATCTTAAGGAGAGTTCCAACCGGTTGTCCTTTCATGGCATTGTCGAAAAGATCTTCTATCTCCGTGATGGATTCTTTACTTTCACAAAAGAAATGACGAATCATGTAGTCCATTCAAGCTCTAGCAAAAGTGGTACCTCGAGATAGATTACGAACCACGTTGTTGAATTCTTCTAGCTTCTCCCAACTTATCTTGTTTGGGTACTCTCGGTACTTCTCGAGATGGAAGATGCGGATAGCGTAAGAGACAGTATAAGGTGTTGATAAATGCGTTGCTCTTTTGAAGTAGGTGTGAATATCCTCCTTGCTCTCTTTGTTGTAGCGGGAAAATTCTTGTAGACCACCTCCTTCCCAAACTTCTTCGAAAGAAATGTGCATCGGGATTGACCTCACAAAGTAGTTAAAATCGATCAATCTCTCTCGCATGATGGTTTGTTTCTTTGGTTCTTCGGGTATGGAGCTTGCTGGAGGTGTCGGTTCAAAAGCCGAGTAGGATTCACAGTGAGAGTCTGTGGTGTCGAACCAATGGTAGGAGTCAATATATGGCATGTGGATCTTCCTTGGTGGGCTCCTTTGAAGTGTTGTTGATGAAGAAGGTGAGGTTTCTTCATGAGCTTGAATCGCCTTGAAAGGTGCGTATGCATCTGGTTCCAAGTCGCTTGAGAGGTCTGTAGAAGCCTTAGTGTCTATAGAGAAAGCAGCTTGCTCGAAGGACGTTGTTCGGGACTCGAAGGGTTCAAGGAGAGACGAACAGGAAGTGGCCGCGGGTCGAGGGGACGGAGGCACGGCGGATTGTGGTTCGGCCGTGGGTCAGGAGGACGGAGGCGCGGCGAAAGAGCAGTTGGCCGCGGCTGGAGGGCTCGCGACCGCGGTGAGGGGAGTCTGTGGGGACTTGTTCGGTTCGTCGCCTTCTTCGCCGTATTCAATGGTCCTAATAGGTCATTTGGCTTCTCTTCTAGGCCAGGGACATGAGCATCAAGTGTTTTATCATGTTCCTCATGATTTTTAGAAAGTTTCTCCACTTTTTCTTCCACTTAATCAATGGCATAAATGACTCGATCTAACGTAAGATCGAGCTCTATCGTCTTGTCTTTAACTTCTCCTACGCCTTTCCACAGCTCGAGGGCGTAGTAATAGGTGGTGTTGTTGTTGTCATTGACAGAGTTATCCAAATCACCAAGCTTGTAATTCAAAGTACGTACCCCCATCATTAGCTTTTCGGATATTAAACTTTTGTTTTCCTTGTTCGCTTCAACGAGTTCCATCCCCTCGTTGAGTGTTGCAGCGTCTTTGAGGGTCTGCTCTTCAAGGACTTTGACGTGGGCAGCAAGATCATCAAACTTCTTGTTGAATTCAACGGATATAGAGTTCACTTTCTCGTTCAAAGCGGTTCCGGACTAAACTTGTAAGTTGATAGTTTTGTTGATCATTGCTTCGAGTCGCTCCAAACGAGCGCTAAGTTACGTTCCGAGTTGTCTTCATGCTGGTTCAAGATTTGATGAGGAAGACGGTATGAGTGTTGTCGAGAGTTGACAAATTGAGACGCAAAAGGCTCGTCTCTGTAGTAAGGAGGCGCGTGGCGTCCTTAGCTGGTCGGTGCCGGTTTCCGATCCATGTATAACGAATCACAGTTGACGTGTGAATCGTGAGAGTAGTCAGCACAAGATGGGTCATAGCAACCCTGCTCGTAGTAGTCATCTCGCGCCAGAGGCGAGTCCATGTTTCAAAGCTGAAACGAAGATAAACAAAACCAAAAATTAAAAAGAAAAAAGTTTGTTTTAGAGTTGATTTACTAACCTCTAAGGTGTGGCAGAAACAGTAGCGATTAACTCCCCCGGCAACGGCGCCAAAAACTTGATAGCGTCGGATTCGTCTCCGACACTATAGGTTTTAAATTTATAAACCTAAAGGTTCCGCAAGTGCACAAACGTGCGTTGTAGTACTTTAGGTATCGATCCATAGGGAGAGAGAGCTGTTCTGCGAGACCTTAGACAAAGAATAGCAAGGAAGTCTAAGACGAGAATAAGTTTTTATAAGGGTTTTTTGTCACGAAAATGTAAAGAACGTAAAACAGAAAATTGCTTGTAATATAGAGATGACAATCGATGGCTTGAAAATAAGACGGGAAAAACAATTTGTAAACTATAATAAAACGGTGTTGGGTCGACAGGAATATCTAGGGGTATGCTCGATTTAATCACGGTCTCTAAGCTCTTAGTAATTGTTTCTAGATTTCAACTCCACGAACTGAACAGAATAAACGGCGTAGCCTACTTTCATACATCATACGCACCAACAATCTATACACTCGACCAGTAGCTTTCGTCTCTGGCCGCGCAGAAAATCGTGCTGTTCGCGCTGGTTCTTCTTAGTTCACGGTACTCCGTAAGTATACTTTCGAAATCTTACGACGCACATGCTCTTATAGATGAACGAATTGGGTGTTTTTAGATCCAGCACTTTTAGTGGTACTTAACACCTATGAATCACCTCTAGTTCATGACGCTAGATTTAGCATTAACAACTATCGATAAGAAAGAGCTCTAGAAATCGGCTAGGGTTCTATCTTGTGAAATCCTTATCGAACATACAATTCCCTGTTGATGAATCTTTTAAACCCAACAATGAAACTACTCGAACATAGATGAAATGAAAATCATGATTGAACAGGATATTGATGAAGGAGCCTCACGAGTTTAAGAACTAAGTCCGGTGAGAACCTCTTCACCAATCTCGAAAAGTAAAGAACAAGAGTTTAAGAGTAAAAGCAAGAACAAAACTAAACTAAAAATGGTGTAAAAGCAAGCACACAAAATTAGTAGGGATGTCAATCGGGCTGGTCCGGCCCGGCCCTGCCCGAAACCCGTAAAACCCGCATATATTTGAGCCTGGTCTGGCCTGGCCCAAAAAAAAATCGGGCCTATATTCTAACGCCCGGCCCGGCCCGGACAGGGTTCTAAGGCTTTTCGGGCTTTTTCGGGCTTTTCTTTACAAACACAAAAATTCACAATTCTCAAATGAAAAATAATTAAAACAAAAGATTTATCAAAATAAATCTAAATTAAAATGTATTATATTAAATCCAATTAAATTTAAAAGCAAAGTTTGACAAAAAAGCAAATAAAACTCAAATAAATTGTATTACCAAATAAAACATAAAATCAAAATATTTCAAATCTAGGTTGTATAGTTTATATTAGAATCTCTTTCATTGTCTTCTAAATCCTCATCACCATCAAGAGCTACTAGATAAAAAAGTAAAATAATATTAAGCTTTGACATGTATAATCATATAGAAATGTCATTGAAAGTCTATAGATAATAATTTTAAAAATATGAAGTAAATATGGATGAATGATAATGGTACATGGATCACGAAATGTAAACCCGTCCAACCAAGTGCGTGTACAAATCAGTGTTTCAATATTTCTTGGTAAAAGACGATTTCTATATTTATCCAAAGACATGCGCACCAATACTAAATGTAGACTTCGAACCGGTAAAAATATGTCAAATTATTATTTTTAGAAAGATAATTTTTTAAATAAAATCTCTAAGTACTTAAAATGTAAAGTTTCGGGCTTTTCGGGCTAGCCCGAGCCCGTTGTTTTTCGGGCTTATATTTTTAAGCCCGAGCCCGCTGTTTTTCAGGGCCGGGCCGGGCCAGGCTCTCGGGCTTTGGCTCTAATTGACACCCCTAAGAATTAGGTCTTCTAAGAGGCATATTTATAGGTCTTCTCTTCTGCTTTCGTCGGTCTTTAGGGTTTTAAGTTATGGGAATTGAACGGGCCTTGCAAATTGGGCTTAAGGGACGAAAATGGCTTGGCCGCGGGTCCATGGAGTCTGGCCACGGTGAACCTTCACTTGGCCGCGGGTGGAGGCTTCCTGGCCGCGGTGAATTGCCTCTTTGCCGCGGCAGGGATGCTTTTGTGAGTGGCCAACTGGGACGTCTTGATCTTGATGTATCTTTTGATTGGACCGTTGGATTGTCCTCAAATTTGTTGGAATGGAAAGGTAGCTGGTCCTTCTTGAATATCTCCAAAATTGGGCTGGATCAGACAGTGAGAAGAACCTCTTTGGTAATTGAACTTCTGACGGTTTGACTCTGAGCCGTAAATCTGGTTTTTCTCCAATTTGCAATGCTTTCGCCTAAGTAACTTGAAAAGAGTCTTGACACTACGAATATGCGAAAACCGTAATAAAAACATAGAAAAGCGAATGAAACACTTATTAAAGCGTTCTTAAATAGATAGTAAAACGGGTAAAAATACGGTGTTATCAATAGGAAACTCCCTCTTCTATGTTGCCCAATGGTCTGTCTATGTCGTTATGAAACTCCCTACTTTCACCTCTATCCCGATCTGGGCTCATGTCAGAGGAATTCTTTTTTACCTCTATACTAAGGAAGGACTTAGCCGCATAGCAGATGCTCTTGGGTTCCCCTTTGAATGTGATGAATTCATCAGGAACATGGTTAACATCATTATTGCTCATATTAAAGTTAAGGCTGATTGTACTAAACCTCTCCCTACATGTGCTGAGATTGAAAGTGAAAATGGTGAAGTGCTTGTTGTGTCTTTTGAATACTCCTGGACTCCTCCCATTTGTCTTTGCTGCAAGAAATGGGATATCTCCTAACAATGTGCCCAAATGGTCGTTGGAAGGAACGACAAGCGGAAACTACCTCATCTCCTATTGATGTGGGTCCTCCGTCTCATGCGGTTAATGTAGAGATAATACTGCTCAGACCAATGTTCAAGTCAATACTACAAATGCCAGTATAATTGTGCAAGACACTACTATGAATCTCCTAGTGGCCCCTGATCCTGCTGAGCAACTTGCCATTATTTCTACAGTGGTAAGCACATAGCTAATCACATTGAAAAATCCGGATGTTAGCCACATTTTCGATAAGTCGTCTAATCCTTCCCCTACACCGCCTATGTTCAGAGCAGCAAAAAAACTTGTAAGGACCAAATCTAACCCCTTGGCTGGGGTGGCTTATCCTCTGGAAAATGTTAACGCTTTTGCATGTCTTGCTGATCCTGAATTTGATCCTCATCTCTTATCTCATTCTCTAACTGAAAATGCCTTCCCATTACTCTTAAATCCTCCTTCTCAAATCATTCCTCAAAATCCAAATGATCCTCCGCCAATCCAAAGTATCCCTAAATCAACCATTCATAACAATGTCCAAACTGCAAAAATTCACCCCTCTTTCATCCCTCCACCAATAAAATCTCTTCCTTCTCTACCTTCCAACCCTTTTTGTTCGCCCATTAATAACTATGGTTCAAGCCAAACTGTTACTACCCCTGAAGTGGGTTCTCCCCAACATCATGGTGAGTCCCAACAATAATATTTTGTCGATACGACTATTTTTTTGGAACGTCAAAGAATTGAATGAAACTAAAAAGCACCCTGCTTTTAGACCGTGGCTAGTGACCAACCAAGTCTTTTTGGAGCACTTTTAGAAATCCACATAAAATAACCTCAGTTGAACCAAGTCATGAATGATGTCTGCCCTCAATGGTCTTTTGCCTCTAACCACTATAATGATGCAGATGGTCGTATCATCCTAATTTGGAAGCATCCTCTCTCAATTAACATCCTGCATGAGTCAAAGCAATCTATGACTTGTGAAATTTCCTGCCCTGTAACAACTTCCTTCTATTATACTGCAATTTACGCTGCTAATAACACTGATGAAAGAAATGACTTATGGGTGGAGCTTCTGGACACTCAAGCATCTATGCTTCCCAGGAACTCACCATGGATAGTTGGAGGAGACTTCAATGAGATTATGCATCCGTATGAGCATTCTTGTCCTTTCACAAGTAGCTACACCTCCCAGATGATTGACTTCAAAGCATGTACTAATCAACTTGTGATCAGGGATATGTGGTATCATGGAACCCATTTTTCTTGGTAAAAAAAGCAGCCAACAAACCCTATTGTAAAGAAATTAAACAGAGCTCTAATCAATGAGGAATGGCTGACCACTTACCCTCGTAGCATGGCAAATTTTCTAGCCTCTTAAATCTCGGATCATACACCTTGATGTATCCAAATTGACTATCCTCTCTCCCAAGCTGGTTCTAAACCTTTCAAGTTCTACAACTACCTTGCATTTCACCCTGATTTCATACCCTACTGTTGTTAGTGCCTGGATTTACACAGAAACTACTCAGACATGATTAATGGAACAAAAATCATAGATGAATAGAATTGCATAGAAGAAATCAATAAGAAACAAAGGGGTTCAGAATCGTCTCCCAAAAACCCTGTAACAAATCTCTCTCAAAGTCTGAAGAATCCAATAAAGCTATCCCTTCTAAAAGTGGCTGAAAAACCTAATTATAATGCTAAAACACGTTTTGGGGCTTCTTGTAATTATTAAAGTCTTCTGGACCAAGGTGCAGATTCACCAGATTTGTAAAAAGTCGTGTTTCCTTTCCATGGACGACGGTATCGACCGATACCATAAGTGGTATCGATCGATACACGGGCAGTGAGTCACGTTCCTTCCTTCATGGTGTCAGTATCGATCGACACCAGGTGGTGTCAGTCGATACAAGGGCTTCAAATCGGCTGTCCCAGCTACACGATCTCTGCTTTGCTCCAAAAAGCTCCAGAATGCTTCAATATATCCAATTATGCTCCAAACGTGCCAAAACCTGAAAAGATTCAAAAAGACTCCAAAAATACTAGAAAGACTCTAAAAACAAGACCTATATCATGGTTAAAAATGGGTAAAAACCATGATATATCAGTCTACTTGCTGTTAAACACTTTAAAAGCATCTTAGGCCCTCCAGTCCCTCCAATGAGCCATAACTACTTCTCTGAAATCTCCTCTCTATCTCGAGCTACTTGTACTAATGAGGAATCATCCATGCTTTCTCGAATGCCATCTGCTGAGGATATCAAGAAAACTATGTTCAAACTGAATCCGAATAAAAGCCCAGGTCCTGATGGTCTTACCTCGGGATTCTACAAATCAGCATGGCATGTGCTAGGAGAGGAGGTCACCAACGCGTTTGTCGGTTCTTTGTCATGCCTAACATGTCGTCGGCATCCAATTCTACCATTCTTTGCTTGATCCCAAAATTTATAGGTGCTACAATCATCAAAGACTTCAATCCCATCTCTTGTTGCAATACTCTATAAAAAGTTGTCTCCAAAATATTAGCTGCAAGCCTGAAGCCTTTGCTCAAGAGAATCATCCTCTCCAATCAAACTGCATTCATCAAGGGAAGATTGTTGTTAGAGAATTGCTTACTTGCATCAGAAATCGTCAACGGCTATCACAAGAACAAATGCCCTAAAAGAATGACCATAAAGATTGATATTGTTATCTCAGGCATGCCAATGGGATCTCTCCATGTCCGCTATCTCGGTCTCACTTTATGCACTAAAAAGCTGTCTATCCTCAGATGTGAGCCGCTCCTTCAAAGTATCAAATCAAAAATTAGCTCCTGGACAGCAATATACTTATCTCTTGCTGGCAGGCAAGTGCTGCTAAATTCAGTTTTTGCAGGTTTAACCAACTTCTTGTATAGTGCTTTTGTTCTACCTAAGGAATGCTTCAAGAAAGAAAATAAATTCTATTTGTGCAACATATTTATGGAAGGGCTCTCTAGAGGGCCGATACAGAGCAAATGTTTCATGGGAATCTCTAACAATGCCTAAGGAAGAAGGAGGATTGGGATTAAAGAATTTGGAGGTTTGAAATCGTACTTGAACCATGAAACTGTTGTGGTTATTTCTCTTCAGAACATAGTATATCTGGGTGTCATGGATCCATCAAAATATCATTATAGATGAAAGTATCTGGGAAATGAAAGAGAAGCAAAAACACTCTTGGATCTTCAAGGAACTCCTACGTCAAAGAGAAGTAATGATCCAATGGGTTCGTGTTATACCTGGGAATGGGTTAAAGAGTAGATTTTGGGTAGACCCGTGGACTCCATTTGGTCCTTTGATCAACTTCATTTGTGAGGATGGTCCTAGACTAACTGGAATTCTGTTGGATGCAACGGTTGGATCTCGATGGAGAAGAGGGAACTGACGACTACCTCCGGCACACTCTCAAAGAATGGAAGAGGTCCTCTGCCATATTGCCTCAGTATCTCTGGTGGCAACAGAAGATGATAGCCTGCAATGGAAGATCGATGGTGTTACTCAACAAAATTTCAGCTCATTTCCTATCTACGAGAAGATCAGAGAGAGCAAACCGACGGTTCACTGGCACTCACTTATTTGGATGAAGAGAGGAATCTCGAAGCACAAAATCCTTGCCTAGCTTTTCATTCTCAACAAATGCCCCACTCGGGACAGGCTTCTCTCTTGAAGTCTTTTGACAGACTATCACTGCTTGTTGTGCAATCGTGACTCAGAATCATGAGACAATATGCTTTTTGCTTGCGTTTTCTCCTCTACTATTTGGTCTTGGTTCTATATCAAATTGGGACTGCGTGGCACAAACTTCTCCTGGTCAGCTGTAACTGAGCTGCTTTTATAACTACAAGGTAACATGCATCGCAAATACATATCATACTTGGCTTGGCAGGTGACGATCTACAAACTATGGAGGGAGAGGAACTCTCGTCTTCACCAACAACGATTCCGGTCGCCCAAGGTGATAATTAGACTGATTGAGGGTGTGATCAAAAATCGAATATCGGCTTTTAGAGACCACAATCCATCGGCGACAAGCGAGACGATGCAATTCTGGCTTTCACTAGGGTAACTATCTGGTTGGATGAGAACGATTAGGGTTTCAATCGAATGAGAAGAGGATTTCTACTTACTGATAGATGGGTGGGTCATGTTTGTTATTAGGCTGGAAGAAATTCTACTGGGTTCGCTAGGTTCTTTTAATTGTGGGTTTGGGTTCTTAAGCCCAACACTAAAGTTGGTTCATATGTATAATATTGGTGAACACTTTTGTTTTTTTTTATATTAATGAAAAAAAGTTCAAAAAAATAAAACAATAAGGAATTCAAGATGCAACTTGACCAAAAACACTGAAAATTAACAAACTAAGCAAAACCTAAACAACGACGGAAATAAAGGGGATCAATACCGGCACACGAAAATGAGATATATAGGGAGAGATATAGTTTCCTGCGGCGCTTGGACTTCGAGAAATTTTACATTTTTAAAATAAATTCATTTAGATAACTTATAATCATAGAAAACAGATAAGATCGCCGACAAACGAATGGGCTATAACCCAAGACGATAGCCCAATTACCTAAAAAACCACAAACCATAGGCCATAGCCCAATTCGCAAAAGTCACCACATCGGATTAGACGACGCATCGCTTAATGAACAATAAATAAAAAGCAAACAAAACGCCACATAGTATTAACGAAAAAATGCCACATCGGACAAAAAATCCTAAAATCATGGAGAGGGCGACATATCAGATTTTTGACTTCGCAAATAATAGTATAAATGGTGTTTCATGTAATAATTTACAAAATAAAATTTATTATCTTAATGACTCTTTAAATAATACTCCATCCGTTTTATATTATTTGTCGTTTTATAATTTAAATTTTGTTTTATATTATAAGTTGTTTTTATGTTTTCAATGCAAATGTTTGATAATATTTTCATTTTTATCTCTATTCATTATTTTATTAATCAGTGTGATCATAGTATATAATATATTAATAGGGATAAAATAGAAAATGAATTATTTTTTTAATTGACGTAAAACAACCTAGAAGTATAAGTAATATAAAATGGATGGAGTAATATAGAGCTTCTTCCGTAATTGGATTCACATCAATGTTAGTTAGCCTTATTTATTGTTGTAGCTTTGCACCGTGACCTTTATAGTTTGCGTCAGTGTTTTTTGCTTCCATATTTTTATTCTTTTTTTTTGTATGAGACCAACCTGATAGGCTATGCAAATCAGTAAAAACCTAAACGTTTCATGTTGAATAATATTTACATTCTTCTTCTATAGTGTCACCAATGATCATATCTGATAATTCCTTATTCGTATTCACTACTCATAATAACGAAATAACAAATAATTATATGAAGAATATTACTAGTATTTTAGTATACCGTTTCAGTAATGCACTGATTCCTGAAAACGTAATTAATAATAATCAAGATAAAGCAAAAACACACCAAAAAAACAAACACAAAAAATGCCACCTAAGCAAAGTCGCTCTGGGTCCACTAGGCTCTGAGTCCGGAGAACTGCATCAATCTCCGCCGCTCACATATATCCCGGCAAAAAAATATTAACGGCGGCGATTAACATCCACCGGACAAAACGGTCTTCCAGCTCGAGCCCGATGGCTAGGGATGGTGAAATGCCTCAGCCTCCCATTTTGCTGCCTCATGTAACCTTTACACAAGAAAGTCGCCGAGAACTCATCTTCCACCGGCCGGTTAACGTCGTGAACAAAAACGTCGGTTTCTCCGTCTTCACGGTTACGAGCCAAAAGCCCCGCCGTGTAGATAGCGCTCATCCTCCCCGGAGCTTCTTCGTGATAACCAGTCGGAGCATCCACCATTATCAGATCCCATTTCGTCTCGTAAAAATCCGCCGGAAAATCCTTCAACGCTAGATCGCATTTCGAATTTCTCGGATCGGACACGGATCTACACTCTTCTGATCTTCCTAGCTCCATCAATTTGTCGGAATCTTTCACTTTGGTGTCGTAAACGACGTGGTACGATTCTAAATTTGGGAACTTTTTAGTCACAATCTCAATCCAAGCCTTGTCTTCTTCAATAAACACTGAAATTGAATTAAAAAAAAAGAGATCTTTCTTATGAGAAACCAGAAATTTTCGTTAGATCTGTTGTTGTAATGTAAGAAACAGAGGAAAAGTAAAACACTTACAGGTACGACCACCATGGTTGAGAGATGCCCACATCAAGCTATCGTGACCTAAGCCAAAGACGAGGAAGTTACAAGGAGACTTCTTGTCTAAAACTCTCTTTGAGACAGAGACTTCGTCGAATGTCTGTTGTGGAGTAACTTCACTGGTGACGTAGTGAACCAATGCGTCTGATAAAGAAATTGGCATCTTTGTGCATTGTTGTGTTGATGGACATCCTTCTGGTTTATGCTGATATTCATCTTCTTTTTCTTGGGAGAGATTGGTTTTGGAGATGGGCTTTGAGGAGGAAGAGGAAGAGATGTTTGATCTTGCAAAGAAGATGACTAGAAATATCAAGATTGAGCAGCATATGAATATGACCTTGAGATTAACAGAAGATTGAGATTTGGTCCTCATTTTTCGATCGATGAATACAACAATGATGGGTTTTGATAATAGTGAGAAGTAGTGTATACATATATATATATATATATATAGAGAGAGAGAGAGAGAGAGAGAGAGGAGTTAGTGAATAATGTAAGCAAAAAAGAAAGAATGATTGAGGAAGTTGAGGAGGACATGAAAGCTACTAAGGTTGCTGTTCTTCCAATACAACAGAAGTTGGTTGTGAATTCATATGCTAAATAATTTCTTTTTTACATATAATAATGTGTATATCTATTTATATATTCATGATAATTGGAAGATGTGAAACGTAATGGGGAGATTTCTGGTTTTAAAATTGATGCTTGGAAGAGAAGAATCTGATATTGATCCAGAAACAAGATATGTGTTGAAAACGAACCAACATGGTGGTTGCAACTTTCTTATTCCTTGGATTTTAAATAACCCATGTTGATTTAACAACTTTGGTTCTTTGTTTCTTTGTTTCTTGAACACTAATATTTGTCCAACGAACTAACATCACCATTTGTTTGTTTTATTCGTTATATAATAATAGAAATAAAACTTTCATTTCCACAATTTCAACTTCCAGGGGTCGTCCAATTCAACTCGGTTTAACTAAACCAAATATTTTAGTTCAGATTTTGAATATCTAACAAAACTATTAATTGAAACCAAACCAATCCTTAAATAAGGACAAAATCGTCTATGGGTTTTTTTTTTTATCTTTAATGATAATGGGGACGGTGAAATCCCGGTCTAATAAACTAGGTCCACTAAACTGATGGTTAAACCTGGAGAAGTAAAAGACAAACATAAAGTGGATGACCGATTTGGAAGGCACACCGAAGTGACTTACAATCAAAAGGGGAATAAATGTGAATCTAGTCAACTCTACGGTGACCAAAAAACTCGTTTAAACCGGTGATTAAAGGTGCTAAAACGTAACAACCGTATCTATTGAGTTAAATGCCTTTCATGGAGAATCAAACGGAGTAAATGACAACGTTAAATACAGACTCATAATATAAAAACAAGAGCAAGGACAAGGAGCAAGGACAACTTTTTCCACTCGCAATTAGCACTACACACTCAATACTTATCAATTCTTTGTTCTTGTTATTGTGTAAACACTGTCGAAGACGAAATACTAAACTCATTTACTCCCGCATTCCGTGTCTAAAACCACATTTGATCCAATCAGTTCACTATGAGCAATAATCCTTCTGTTTATTTTTCAAAAGCCATTTGATTATTCTGTTATTAAAGATAAGTCAAAATTTTTCGATTTAACACTATTTACAAATCTCGACCGTTGTAATTAATTACGGCTACAACAATAATATACAAGAGTTGGCGGCAAAACAAAAACTTCTCTGATTTGGTTTCTTTATGTAAATAACAACTCAACAAAATGCTTTCCCTTTTTAACGTTTCTGTTTGCTTAAGTAAGCTTTAGCCGAGGTATTAATTTGCAGAGTTAAAGCTCAGAGTTGTTAATTATTAATATCAATAAACTTCATTAATGTACTCAGATTATATTGATTTTATTCAATGGGAAAGTGAAGGGCACTTGACTGTATTTAAGATGTACCCATGATGGCTATGATCTTTGGACAAGAGCTGTTTTCTATGGAGTTCCTGCATGATGCAAAGGGAAATTATCTATGATATGAAGAGTTATAAAATACTCTTACCAAGCATTTTCAGACGCTCACTCACTCTAGGACATCACAAGTTCACAACTCCTCTAATATATGCTTCTGTGAATAACCAAGCTTCATAAATCTTTACCTGTTTTACATTCATGGAACACATGATGATCCTCAGAACTTTCAGCAACAACTTAATGTTTCTGAGGTTGAAAATAATGAAACTATGGCTAAAGTGTAGAATGTCACAATCAACACCTTGTTCCCAACTTGATTGCCTTGTTATACTCAGTGATACCAAAAAACATCCTCTCAAGTTGCAATGGCTGGTTTCCCTCCTCGCTATCAGTAGCCTCAAAATCGACTTCTCCTCTGATGTTCTCTCGCGGTTCTATGGTCTCATTAGTTTCCGATGAAAGATGACTCTCAATTTCTTCAAGAACAACCATAACACAAATTCTAGGAAGTTACAACACAATTCATTAGCAACTGAATAGAAGACACACAAATCAACTTCAATTCTAGAAAAAATCGAATTCCATTCCACACAAAATGGAATTCAATTCTACACAAATATCCGAAATAGATGACATCAAAATTCAAACTTTCATTCAGTAGTCGTGCAACCCAAAAAAGTAGAACCAGAGATACGAAACAAAAACGGAAATCAGAGGAAAAAGAAGAACGAACCTGATTTAAAGGTTATTCGAATCCGCAGCAAATCACTCCACTCGGTCTTAGTTGTACATTTTTGTACCCAAATACGAGAGAATACGAAAGAACTCTTTCGAAAATTTGAGGATTTTTTGCCCAAGTATATCGACAATTTTAAGGTTTTATTCGGGATTTGACCCAATTTCTCTGGATTCAACCCGAAATCACGGGCCTGGTGTAGTGTCGTGGGTGGGGTGTGGATATTGCGGGGTTGGATGTGGATATGGCTGGTTGGGTTTGTAAATAACAAAGTTTTTAAGGATGAGCAAGTATTTATCATTTTTTTATTTAAAAAAAAATCAATAACAAATTAATTTTTATAACGGGGTTTTTGAGAGTTTTGGTAAGCAGGCATCTCAGCATTTGATCCGCCTCGATACTCATCCATCTTCCTGCGCCAAAAATCCATCTTCACGAGTCATCTCCAACTGCATCTTCCTCAAGTCGAAGCTCTGTGTGTTGCAGTTGAGCTTAAACGGGTCAGGAGCAGGAGCTGCTTCAAACCCATCTCCCAAACTCCATTCATCTTCTTCTCTCTTTTCCTAGGTATCTCTCTTCTTTTCAATCTCTTTAAAAACGAATCTGAAATTTTCAATCAAAAGTTTGCTTAAAGTGGAGGGTCGAGTTTTGTTTGTTAAAAATTGTATTAGCATGAAAAGAGTAGCCTTAAGCCTTCAATACATTGCTGGGATTTTGTTGGTTGAGGAGATTGTGAGTTTACATAGTAATTGCTTTGAAAGTTAGCAATTCTATCTACATTTACAAGTTTCAGTTGTGTTGTAGAATTCTATCTACATTTACGGGTTTTGGTCATGATTATCAGAAGGTGAATATTTGATTCTAATTATCAGAAGGTGAATACTTTGTGTGGTTAATTCTGATTATCAGAAGGTATATGTTTGGGTAAATAGAATAAGCATTTTTGGAAATCAGGATTTTTGGTTTTCTTATAAGTCTTAAACCGATCAATGATTCAAAGTTCTTAGTTTCAGTTGTGTTGTGTTTTGATTTAATGCAATTAAGTTGTTTCTTTTGTCTTTCGCAGATTTTGAGCAAAGATCAGAGATAAACAAGAAATATGGCTATTGATATAAGTAATTTGTGGGTTATTTATTGGATGATCTTGTGGCTGATTTAATGAATTTTTTTTTAGAATTGGTCCGATGAAGAATGTCGGTATTTTTTCCATCTCTATGCGGATGAGAAAAGAAAAGTAAACAGAACGAAGCTTGGAATGAACCAAACTGAGAAAGACTTCATTAATTATAAAAAAGTTTGAAGAGAGATTTGGGAGGGGATTCCTCCAATATAATTCAAAAAAGTGAAGAAGAAGAAGTTGATGATAGTGGCAGTGATGATGATCATGGTGGAGATATTCCATATGAGCTGATCGGTGATAGAGCGATAGAAGTTTTGTGTGACACCATCACAAAAGAATATGGTAAAGTACGTCGATTACCTCGTTAGGTATTTTAGTTTATGACTTGGTTTATGACTTTTGTTTATTTTAGTTTATGACTTGTGTATTACTTTTGTTTTGCTATAGTTTATGACTTGGTGTATTACTTTTGTTTTATTTTAGTTAAATGATTTAGTTTATTATTTTTGTTTTAGTTTAGTTTATGATTTTATCACAAAAATTATAATGTTATAATTATATTATATTAAAATTTTTTTTACTATGATTGTTAACTAATAAAAACATTTCTTATGGATGTATAATATATTTAAACTATATTGTTTATTAAAAATATAAATTTACAAATTTATAAAAATTAAAATTTGAATTAAGTGAGAAACTACCGCAGCGACAACGAAACGAACAAACTAGCGACCAGTCGCACGACTGTCAAAAGAGCAAACCTGCAACCAATCGCAGCTATCAGCCGCACAGCTATCAACCTAACAAACTTGCGACAAGTCGCATAGACCAGCCGCACAGCTATCAAACAAACAAACAAGACCAGCCGCACGACTGCCAAATGAACAACAACCGCATCATCTGGTCGCAGGTTTACAGCCGTAGCCGCTGGCGGCAGACAAACGAACAGACCCATTTTAATTTGTGAATGGTTTGCGAAAATCTCATGCCAATTACCAACTCAGCATGTGATGACCCGAACCTGAGATCCTAACCCTAGCGTATCGCAAAAGCCAAAGTCCAAACCGAAAAAAATGAATGGGTTTTGATCCACTAAAGCTCAATCTCCTTAAGCCCATAATCTCTAATTAAGCCCAAACAATTTTCTTAACCCGAAGTATAAATCCCTAAACTAAAGGCTATGCTAGTTTGGTTGGTTTTGTCGTAAGAGAAGAAAGATAGATAGAAGACGGATTCAGATATTCAGTTTTAGCCGAGACAATTTCAGAATCCTGGCTAAAACTGAAACTTTGTTTTCTGAAAACTGAAACTTTGTTTTCTGTATAAAATTTTAGAATTATTAGATTTTGTTGAAACTTTGTTTTCTGTATAAAATTTGTTTTTGATGTTTGAGATTCTATATTTTTTTATTTGTATCCTGTGTAAAATATTATTGATATTTTTTTTTATGATTTTAAGAACAATAAAACTAGAAAGGATAATTAATTATCATCGTTCCAAGACGTTTTTATGTTTTCAAGACACTTAGGTGTTAGAGTTTAGTGATAATGGTGGATATATCATAAGATCTTCTTTTTATATAACTAATTAAAAGTTAAAACAAAAAAAAAGTAAAAGCGTCATTTGGACTCCCCCATAATAATTAGTTAGCCGATACACTCGTCCAATTAACGTAAAAGCGTCATTTGGACTCCCCCATAATTAATAATCAAACAACGTAATTAAGTTAGTTTGACGGTGAAAATATAATCAGAATCCCCGGCTAAGACCTGAAATTCTCTCGGCTAAACTCGAAACTGTGTGAATACGTCGGAAATCCCTCGGAAATTTCCAAGAATTCCGACGGATCTTGAAATTTACTCAGGAATTTAAACCGCCAACCGAAAATGATCAAATTTTAAGGCGGTTAATTAATTCATTTTCCGACCGATTTCCCTCGGAAATCGGCCGTCGGAAACGTTTAATCATATCTTTGCGATCTTTCTCTCTTCCTCTCCGCGAAACCTTCTCTCTTCCTCTTTTCCTCTCCTCCTCTCTTCCTCTTTTCCTCTCTTTCTTCTCTCTTCTTCTCTCATACTCTCATCTCCTCGCCGCAGCCCAGCGCCGCCGCCTCTCCGCCGCAGCCCACCGCTCGTCGCCACCGCCGCAGCCCACCGCCGCCGCCACCGATTATGTAAGTCCTTCCAATATTTTTTTTTTTTCCGGTTTGATTAGGTTAGTTTTTTTATTTAGAAAATTGTGGTAAAATTTTGGAATTTGGTTAGATTGTGGTTAGTTTTGTGATTGTAATATTTAGGTTGTTAGATTAGTTTTGTGGTTAGATTGATAAAATTAGGTTGAATGTTAGATTAGATTGTTAGGTTGTTATATTAGATTTGTTGTTAATTTTAAAAACGTTTTTATAAATTTATTTTGTAATTTATAAATATATTTTTTATAAATAAATTTTGTAAAAACGTTTTTAATACATATAATTATTAAAAACGTTTTTTATAAATATATTTTTTATAAATGAATTTTGTAAAAACGTTTTTAATACATATAATTATTAAAAACATTATTTTATAAATATATTTTTTATAAATGAATTTTGTAAAAACGTTTTTAATACATATAATTATTAAAAACGTTTTTTATAAATATATGTTTTATAAATGAATTTTGTAAAAACGTTTTTAATAATTATATTATTAAAAACGTTTTTTATAAATATGTTTTTTAAAAACGTTTTTGATAAATATATTTTTTTTAAACGTTTTTTATAAATATATTTTTAACACGTTTTTTAAAATTGTATTTTTAAAAACGATTTTTATAAATGTATTTATAAAAAATGATTTTTATAAATGTATTTTTTAAAATTTTTTTTTGGTTTTTTAGATATATATTTTTATGATTATTTAGATGTTTTATTTTGATGATTCTGTTTTTCTGTTTTTATTTTTGTAGGTCTTACGGTCAATTCGATCGAGACCGTTATGTCGGTTCGAGGCAATTGGGGCGGAGGAGTAATTCCGCAGCTCCTCCGGCGATCATGACCATCAAGGAGCTCGTCCAAAAGCCGGGACGAGAATTACTCACAGTACTCGATCCGGACCTCCGCATTCCGAGATCTACTTGGTAATATTCTTTTTTTCTTAATTTATAATTTTTTTTTGTTTAATTCCCTATTTTTAATTTGTTTTTTTTTATAGGTTTGGAATATCAGGGAATGACATTAACAAGTCGATTCTGAAGATGTTGCACTCAATCCTCGACAAACCGTACAAATTTTTTTATAAATTGTTTTCTTGTAGTGCTATAGCCACATATTAGCCACAAAAAAGCCAAAATAGCCACAAATAAAAATTAGCCAGGAATCTATAGCTATGGATTTTTAATCTTTAGTTAACATGACAAGAGAATTATGTCACTAAGTGATGTACATATCTATCAACACCTCTTTTCTGAATGCTGTTGCAAATAATTCAAGTATTCAAAAAGTAAAAAACAAGCTATCGACAAGGACAAGAAAGTCATACCTTACATTTTAGGAAGAAGTTTCAAGTAATAAAAGTAAATATGACAAGTAGTGTTCTCTTCTAGCTACTCTAGGATTTAAGAAGATGCTACGTTGAACTGAAAGCATGGAATAAATAATTAACATGACTATGTCTTGCATATGACATGGGATCAAATCATCAAGTGATGTATTGTCCTCTCAAAATGGTGATGCATGCTTATCAAAGAAAAAGAAGAAAAAATATAAGTGAAAAAAACTTAAAAGAAGAGAAACAATCTATTGGCAACTACAAGTGAGTAATACTTTACTTTGCTCATTTGTTTTTGTCGATAGCTTGTTTTTTCCTCTATGTAGTTTCTTCTCTCATATCTTATTTTCTCATTTTCTTTGATATACTTGCATCACAATTCTGAGAACGCAATACATCACTTGATGATTTGATCCCCTGTAATGTGCTAGACAATAATGTTAATTGTTTATTCCATGCGTTCAGCTTAACATAACATCATATTAAATCACGAATGGCTAGAAGTTAACTGATACTTATCACATTTTCTATTTATTTCTACCATTTGAAATTTCTACCTAAAATGTAAGGTATGTCTCACTTGTCGTTGTCCATAGCTTGTTTCTTACTTTTTGAAGACTCACTAGATTTTTCGGACATATATAATTCCTATCTCCTATCTCTTTTTCCTCTTTTTCTTTGATAGAGTTGCATCACCATTCAGAGAAGGTAATACATCAATTGATTAATCGATCCTCCTGTCATGTTAACTGAAGTTTTAAACAAGAAGTATCGAGTCGCCATCATAAATCCATAATACCAATAAGTACATTTTAACAATGATATCAATTTTTAATAATTTGAGACTAACCAACTGTGTATGAAGCTATCAACTTATGAAGAATAAGAGTAACTTTTTCACTTAACCATTTATTTAACCTTTTCACTTAACCATTTATTTAACACCGACAATTTATTTAAGTGTATAATCACGCTTGATCTCATAAACAACAAAATTGTTCATTCCATGCTTCAATAATGTAGCATCTTCTTAAATCCTGATAGTGATTGTCAGATGGGCCAGCCCGTGTCCAATTAGCCCAATTTGTTTTGGTTTTCACGGGCTGGCCCGTCGCGGGCTGCGGTCCCAAATCTAGTGTCCAAGCTTGTCCAGCCTGTAATCTACGGGTTAGCGGGCTGATCTGCATGCAGGTTTCTATTTCATTTTGATTTTTGAACATAACATACTCAAAACCTGTATCATCTTGCATGTGTACCTATTTTGACGACCATTTTATAGCAATAGAGTTTCAAAGATGTTGAAAACAAACCTGTTTGATCATGTCTCATGACATGTGACGATTACAATGTACAAGGAGACAAAGGAGACGAACTAATAACTCAAAGTCTCAAGAAACATTCGAAACGATCTAAACTCAAATATGAAACAAGCAAGATTCCAACTGAAAGCAACAATCCGAGACTCTAAACTGAAATATTAATAATCCGAGAAGAAAGAGAAGAAAATATCCGAAAAAGCAAAAACAGCCAAAATCCTGCAAGCAACAAAGGCAAAAATCCGTGAAGTAATGAAATTCAAACTAAAACACTAATTAACTAAATTTGAAATCCGAGAAGCAAGAAGAACTCACCGAAATTGATAGTTCTTCAATTTTCATCTTCGTCCTCATCTTCATCATTTTGACAATGAAATGGAAAGATGGTAGTGTCTCATCTTCACGATCATATTCTTCTTCCTTCTCTACATATGTGATTAAATTAAGTTAGTGAACCTAATAAGTTATGATCAAATAAGTGTAAAAGGTATAATAAGGATTTGTTTACTATTTTTCATATGCTTCAAATCTCCTTAACCAATTGCGACTGCATATCAAAACTTGCATGTTTTTGGGAATAAGCCGACTACTGTATAGGTATAATAAGTAGATCACAAGCTATTGAAGATAGCTCACCAATGTCTTTGAGAGTCATCTTTCCAATAATTCATGATGTCCAAACTCGGAAAATTGATCATATTTAATGGCGGTTCTTCAAGTTACGTTTGCAGAGAAGACTTCCCACTAATAGCAATACTTGACTTGCGAAAGGCAAAGAAATTCTGAAAACGTTTGCTTTCAGAATTTCTTTGCCTTTCGCATGTCAAGTATTGCTGTTAGTGGGAAGTCTTCTCTACAAATGTATCTTGAAGAACCGCCATTAAACATGATTAATTTTCAGAGTTTGGACATCCTAAATTATCGGAAAGATAACTCTCAAAGACATTGGTGAGCTATCTTCAATGGCTTGCGATCTACTTAGTATACCTATACAATAGTCGGCTTCTTTCCAAAAACGTGCAAGCTTTGATATGCAGTCGCAATTGGTTAAGGAGATTTGAAGCATATGAAACTAGTAAACAAATCCTTATTATAACTTTTACACTTATTTGATCATAATTTATTAGGTTCATTAACTTAATTAATTCACATATGTAGAGGAGGAAGAAGAATATGATGGTGAAGATGAGACACTACCATCTTTCCATTCCATTGTCAATGATGAAGATGAAAGTTGAAGAACTATCAAGTTCGGTGAGTTCTTCTTGCTTCGCACCTTCAGGGAGATCTGGCTTTCCAAATACGAAGATTTAGTTGCCTTAATCACAAAATATTGCCTTACTTGTTTTAAGAGGATCCCATAAATTTGGCCGACTTGCTCAAAGATCCTGCTAAGCTCCCCTTCGCCTTATTTAAATTATTTTGCATCCTTGCTTGAATCCATTCTCTGCCGGTCTCAATAGATGGGTACTCCTTCCAATAATGCAGACTCGAACTCTGTTCCCATTGACCCCCTCTTCGGTGAACCGACAACCGGCTGTTGAAAGGGGTGGACGTCGATCCGGTGAGAGATTTGTCCGTTATGGTTTGAATTTTCCTTCACTATCCCTCCTGATGGATCTGAATCCTTCAGACTTTGCACAAGTTCTTGATTTCTGCGAGCATTTTAGTATTGCCATATTTTGGTCTAAGTAAAATATTACCCCTGTCTCTATCATGCAAACTGTGTTTTTTGTTAGCTTATCTTTGAATATGGGGAATCAATCCGGATTCGTAATGTGACCCCTTAGAAAATGGATAAGTTGGCCCGCCAGATGAGCTCGCTAGAAGAAAGGATCGGACTCATGGAGTCTCCTGCAGTGAGCTGGGATGAACTCGGTATTGCGCCAGTTCCTCTCTGCCTACGTGAGGTTTCTCGTGATCCGCTGTGAGACTTGGAAGCAATCCTGGCGTTGGAGCCCTCCTTTATCCTTGTTGAATAGAGAATTTTGCTTATGAGTTCCCTTTCATTCTTTGAACAAAGAGTTGCTCTCAGAGCCCCCCTTTATTTTGGTTAAATAAAGAGTTGCTTTAAATTTAGCAGCTACACTTGACTTCGCAAGTTGCCTACGTACCTGTTTCGGGATCAAACCACTTCGTAGTTCGTTTGTCTCCCTTCACCACTTTTGGGACATTGTTACTTAGCCATTTGATGACTTTTGTCTACAGTGCTATCGGTAAAATTAGGACTTCATTAATTCTTTAAATGAACTGACTTCATCCACCTTACGACCTGACTCCTTCCGAAGTTGGGAACTTAACACATTGGTGGTAAGTGGAAGGCACTACCCTCATCAAATTTAGCCAGGGTGTTCCCAAGATAGCATTGTATGAAATTTCACAATCCACCACGACAAAGTTAACCATCTTCATCTCTCCAGCTGCTGACAATGCTAGTTCGATGGCTCCGATTGAGGTCGCAGTGTTTCCAGTGAAACGTGTTAGTGTTGATCTCAGACCTCGGAGATCCGACTTCTCAATCCCCATTTGTTTTAGGGTCTGTAGAAATATGACATCAGACATACTTCATGTATCAATTAAGACTAAAAAAACTTCATAGTTAGCTTCAATATCAAGACTTACAGTCAGGATGTCATCTTCGGGAGCTTCCTTACCGAAAAAGTCTTTCTCATAGAGGATATTTCCATTTCGGAGAATAGCCCCCCATCGTATGCCTTTTCAGTATCAGCTCGTCGTTGGTGCCTCTTGATTGATCCGGTCGTGTCTCTATAGAGTTTCGACACTCCTATGATTAGGTTAATTCTTTTCTTCTTTTGATTGTGTTCTTGCTCAGCCGGTTCGGGTTCATCCGGGTCCTCGTCATTTGACTTTGCGGATCCGAAGTTATTTATTTTGACTTCACCAAGCTTTCATTATGCATACATGTCCACGAGTACATCCTTTAACTTGTAACATTTTGCAGTTGAATGTCCATACCATTGGTAATATTCATAGTATGCTTCTTTATCCTTGCCAAATGTGTAGTCGGAGGTCGATCGTCACCACTCTTCTTCGATTCTTTCTGAACCGCAAATGCGTGCATTTCACTGGGTTGTCTTCTATCCTTGTGCTCTCTTCTTTCACTTCAGGGAGCAGTTGGGTTCCCAATGGTTTGGGCTTTGAGTTTTTGTAGCACTCCGCGAGTGCGAGTCGCTCTTCTTCAGCCGTTGCAAAGCCCGCACCTCGGTGAAGTGCGTCTTGGATTGTAGCCGGTGATGTAACCACCAAATCATCTCTGAATTTGGATTCGTGCCACAATCCCATCTTTAAGGCCGCCAAAGCCGTTTCGTCATGGACGACATGCTTCTGGTGCTAACTTCCTTAAACTTGGTCAGGTTTGCCCGGAGTGAATCTCGAGGTCCATGTGACAAAGCCCACAGATAGGCCTAGGCATTCGGGTTTGGGTCGGGTCTTTCGGGTATCGGGTCTATCGAGTTTAGGATTTATGACCCATTTGGGTATTTCGTAATTTTCGGGTCGGTACGGATCGGTTCCAATCGGGTTCGGGTTGGTTCAGATCTTGTAATTAGGAACCGATGTTTACCCAAAATAATTTTGGGTTCGGATTGGATCAGTTATATTGGACCCGAACATAACCAAACCTGTCAAAATACCGGAAACCAATCCGATTTACCCAAAAATCAGACACTTTGTATAGCAAAACTTTCAATAAACATGATATGATTTTAATCTAGCTTGTCAAACATACAAACAAAAACAGTCATCAAAGAAACATCAAAAGATGAGTTTCAAACTTTCAAACATCCATATTCAAACATCCATATTCCATAACAAGGTTAAAAGTTCAAATGAAAAGTGAAATAACTAAATGAAAAGAGTAACATGGAGAAGAATCAAACATGTATCTCCTAACTCCAAAGTCCAAAGTCCAAAGTTCCAAACTCCAAATCACCTCTACCATGTTTCTGTGCAATCAAAACCAATATGAGAATGTAAATAGTAAATAATAACCAATGACAAAGACATAAGAAACAAGCCGAATGATAGAGACAAACAAGCCGAGACATATATCTTATCTAAAGCCGAGTGATAAAGATATAAAGTTATTAAGAATCTGAGATTCATTCATCTTGTGTTGGAGTATCAAAATCTGAACATGTAAATTAGAACAAAAGGTTAGAACACCAAAAATGATACAACAAGAATAAAGTAAATGAGAATATTACCTCTGTTAAGCTTATCTTCATATTCAAATTCAGAGATTATTTGTTCTTTTGTAACCAAACTTCTTTCTCCAAAGCACCGAATGTATTGCTTTATCCACTGCTCTGTACACATCAAAACCTCAACCATATAGTGAGTTAGACAATTCCTATGTGGAGTTAGGATCTGACCACTAGTGCTAAAAGCACTTTCAGATACAACAGAAGACACTTGCATTGCAAGTACATCTTTTGCAATTTCGGCTAGTATAGGAAACTTGGCACTGGTGTGCTTCCACCAATCAAGTACATCGTACTATGTTCCAGTCATGGTGTTCGGATTCTCAACACTCTCCTTCAGATATTTATCCAATTCATCTCTTGTATTTTGAACTCTAGTTTCAACAACCATCTCCTTATATATGGAACCCATCCTATCATACCCCAAACCCAAATCATCTTCCACCAAGTCTCTCAGTTTAACCGATTGACCTGCTTTATGGCGATGTCAATATGAAAGGAATGTTTTTATCAGCATATCTGATTTGTTACTTATTAGATTCTTCATCGTTTTGTTGTCAGTTTTTCTGGTCTTGATTTGTCACTTAGATACTTACATTGATATACCATTGTGTTAACTTCTTATGTAGTGCATTTCTTCTATATACAGATAAATTCATCTTCTGAACCGACTCCGGAGAACACTAACGCAGAGAACGCTCAAGAAATAAATGAAGAAGAGATCAGGACTACTGCTAGTCGTGGTAAGAGAAAGGGAGTTCATGGAAGAAATGAAGCTACTAGTTCTCAACCACCAAAGCTAAAGAAGATACTTGATACAAGGTCTGAAGTTTGGAGTCATTTCAAAAGGACAACACAAAATCGTGACAAAAGCAAATGCAACTACTATCACAAGGTTTTTTCCTGTCCAACATCATTCGGGACTTCGAATCTCAAAGACCATCTAACAATCTGCAAACATTTTAAGGCATGGAAAGATGGTCAGATACATAGTCATGGTAAGAGTCAGGCTGTAATAAATGAGAGTGGAAGTCTGAGTAGTGCCAAACTATCTGTGGATATATTCAAAGAGGCTACATATGAGAGTGATTGGGGAGTTGCCACTTTCTTTTATTGAAAGCATTGCTTGGAAACACTTTTGCTGTATGGTGCAGCTCTACAAGCCTCATTCAAGAAGAACAGGAACAAGAAACATTGTTGAGATGTATGTGGCTAGGAAAAGATCTCTCAAGGAGTTGTTCATAGCTAACAAACAAAGAGTATCTCTTACAACAGACATATGAGTTGCTCAAACTACAGGTAATGCGGTTTTTTGTTTTAAATGTTTCATATTATAACTTAATTCTCATTTTTCACTGTACTTGTTTCACTTTGCTATTGAACAAGAGCGAGTTATATGGTGATCACATTGCATTTCATCGATGCATATTGGAGGTTAAAAAAGTTTATCATTGGGTTTAAGCACATCACAAATCATAAAGGACAAATAATCTCAAATGTTCTTCTAGATTGCTTAATTGATTGGGGTATAAAGAAGGTATTTTGCATCACTATTGATAATGCAACTGCCAATACTTATGCTCTTAAGAAGTTTCACACAAGGTTTTCATTGATGTCTCCTGAAGCTTTTGTGTTAAATGGTGATTATATGCATGTGAGATGTTGTGCTCACATCATAAACTTGATTGTCAAAGAATGTTTAGTTGATATAAATGCTAGTGTCACTGCCATTCGTAATGGGATTTCCTACGTTAGATCATCTACAAATAGGTTGAAGTCTTTTGAACTGAGAGTTGATTCGGGTAAGTTGACAAGAGGTAGCTTACCTTTGGATATCAAAACCCGATGGAAACCCGATGCCCTAACAACATAGTGTAAGTGGAATTCCATTAGGTTTTGATATCCAAAGGTAAACTATGTGTTTAAGGCATCATGTTTCCATCGGGTTTTGATATCCAAAGGTAAACTGCTTCTTATCAACTAACCCGAATCAACTCTCAATTCAAAAGACTTCAACTTATTTGTAGATGATCTAACGTATGAAATCCCATTACGAATAGCAGTGACACAAACATTTATATCAACTAAACATTATTTGACAATCAAGTTTATGATGTGAGCACAACATCTCACATGCATATAATTACCATTTAACACAAAAGCTTCAGGAGACATCAATGAAGACCATGTGTGAAACTTCTTAAGAGTAGAAGTATTGGCAGTTGCATTATCAACAGTGATGGAAAATACCTTCTCTATACCCCAATTAGCTAAGCAATTTAGAAGAACATTTGAGATTGTTTGTCCTTTTATGATATGTGATGTGCTTAAACCCAATGATAAACTTTTTTAACCTCCAATATGCATCAGTGAAATGCAATGTGATCAACATACAACTCGCTCTTGTTCAATAGCAAAGTGGATCAAGTACAGTGAAAAATGAAAATCAAGTTAGAATATGAAATATTTAAAACAAAAAACCGTATTACCTGTAGTTTGAGCAACCCATATGTCTGTTGTAAGAGATACTCTTTGCTTGTTAGCTATGAACAACTCCCTGAGAGATCTTTTCCTAGCTACATACATCTCAACAATGTTTCTTGTTGTTGTTCTTCTTGACTGAGGCTTGTAGAGCTGCACCTTGCCGCAAAAGTGTTTCCAAGCAATGCTTTCAATATAAGAAAGTGACAACTCCCCAATCAAAAGCATCTCATATGTACCCTCCTTGAATATATCCACATACACTTTGACACTACTCAGACCTCCACTCTCATTTATTACAACCTGACTCATTTATTACAGCCTGACCATCTTTCCATGCCTTAAGATCTTTGCAGATTGTTAGATGGTTTTTGAGGTTCGAAGTCCTGGATGATGTTGGACATGAAAAAACCTTGTGATAGTAGTTGCACTTGCATTTGTCACGATTTTGTGTTGTCCTTTTGAAATGACTCCAAACTTCAGACCTTGTATCAAGTATCTTCTTTGTCTTTGGTGGATGAGAACTAGTACCTCCATTTCTTCCATGAACTCCCTTTCTCTTACCACGACTATCAGTAGTCCTAATCTCTTCTTCATGATCTTCTTCATTTATTTCTTGAGCGTTCTCTGCGTTAGTGTTCTCTGGAGTTGGTTCAGTAGATGAATCCACCTGCATATAGAAGAAAGGCACTACATAAGAAGTTAACACAATGGTATATCAATGTAAGTATCTAGGTGATAAATCAAGACCATAAAAAACTGACAACAAAACGATGAAGAATCTAATAAGTAACAAATCAGAGTATGCTGATAAAAAATATTTCTTTCTGACGCAGTCGGAAAACCCTAGGAATAGCAAACACTATACCTAGAACGAAAACAAGTTCGCAAGCGACGAACTTGAAGGATAAATCTTTGGAATCCACCAGAAAAAGTAAAACTCTCAACTTTGATTAATAATAATAAGATGTCTATTACATATCACCTAAGATCTCTATATATAGTGAAAACCCAAACAGAAAATAAGAAATACCTAGAAATAAGGAAAAAAAAAAAGTAAAACCTATCGAAATAAAGGAAAACACCCAAAAACCCAAAAGGGAAAACTAAAGTAATAAAAAAATATATATATATAAAATCCCTCCTACATCAGTCTTCTCCACCTCCGAAGAACTCAACCTCGAGTTCTTTACTGGATAACGAACCACATCTGCGTGGAATGGACCATAGTTGCTAGGTTGTAATTTGTTGCACCTCGAGTTCTTTTCAGGATAAAGAACCACATCTGCCTCGAATGGACCATATCTTCTTAATGAAGAACACCATCACATCATCATCTTCTTGAAAACTTTGGTTCTCTTATGCTTTTCAGCATCATCTTTATTCTTCTCTAGTTCATCTGAAATCAACTCCTTGCAATCTTTTCGGATCACTAGAACCCCTTATGGAATTATTGTCTTTTCCACTTCTAAATTTTCGTAAAATAATGGAACATCTGCCTGTATGAGAAAATCGTGATTATTCTGTAGATTCTTTTGATCAATCTCTTTCGCTATGGGTTCTTCTTCACCAGATGTCGGATTTTCAACAATAACAAAGTGAATGTTTCCATCCCCTGGAACCCTAATTGGTTCTTCTCCTCTATCTCTTTGCTGATTTCTGCTAGTCGAAAAACTCTAGGAATAGCAAACACTAAACCTAAAATGAAATCAAGTTTGCAAGCGACGAACTTGAAGGATAAAACTCTGGAATCCACCAGAAAAGAGTAAAAATCTCAACTTTGATTAATAATAATAAAATGTCTATTACAGATCACCTAAGATCTCTATATATAGCGAAAACCCAAACAGAAAATAAGAAATACTTAGAAATAAGGAAAAAAAGAAAGAAAGTAAAACCTATAAAAATAAAGGAAAACACCCAAAAACCCAAAAAGGAAAACTAAAGTAATAAAAAGAAAATATATATAAAATCCCTCCTACATCACTTTCATAGCGACATCGCCAAAAAGCATGCCAATCGGTTAAATTGAGAGATTTAATCTTAGAGAAAATTACTCAGAATAACACTAATCTTTCATATAATTACTAGAATAATATCCTCAGAACTGAGTTGACTAGAATAACACAACTCTTTTGTTAAAAGACAGAAAACCCTATTTGAGTTACTTATTTACACAAATGCCATTTTGATTTATTTTTCTCTAAAAAAAAACTGTTTCTGAATTCAAAACAAAAAAAAGTTTTGCCTTTTTTAAAACATTTTCACTTCCCTCCTCTTCCCTAGAAACGTAAAAAAATTGTCTTTTTATATTCCTCACCCACATGATTTTTCGCATCCTCGTCGTCGCCGTCATCGTGTTCGTCCTCCTCGCCGTCGTCTTCATCTTCTTCATCGTCGTTGTCGTCATCCTCTCGTCGTCGTCATCTTCACCGTTGGCTTCACTTTCTTTTTTTTTTCTGTTCTTCATCCTCGCCGTCCTCCTCTCTTCTTCATCGTTCATCCTCGCCGTCATCTTCTTCATCGTTCATCCTCGCCGTCATCTTCTCTTTCATCGCCGCCGTCGAGAAACCCTAAACCCTAGCCGCTTCTCTTTCATCGCGCCGTTAAGAAACCCTAAAACCTAGCCGCTTCTCTTTCATCTTCTCTTTCTTCGCCGCCGTCAGGAAACCCTAAAACCCAGATTTCGGTATTCTTCGTCTATTTCTTACTTTTTAGTATTTTGATTTTGCCGCGGATTTTGCAGATTTGTTGGTATTGTTGCAGATTTGTCTTTTGCAGATTTGTTCCTTTTTCGCAGACTTGTTGGTATTTGTTGGTATTGTTGCAGATTTGTTTGTATTGTTGCAGTTTTGTGTGTTGCAGATTTGTTCCTTTTTTCGCAGACTTGTTGGTATTTGTTGCAGATTTGTTCTTTTGTTGCAGATTTGTTGTTATTGTTGCCGACTTGTTTTATTTGTTGCAGACTTATTTCATGCAGACTTGTTTCATGTGATGCAGATTTGTTTCATTTCTTGCAGATTTGTTGGTATTGTTGCAGATTTGTTCCTTTTTCGCAGACTTGTTGGTATTTGTTGGTATTGTTGCAGATTTGTTTGTACTGTTGCAGTTTTGTGCGTTGCAGACTTGTTCCTTTTTTCGCAAACTTGTTGGTATTTGTTGCAGATTTGTTGTTATTGTTGCCGACTTGTTTTGTTTGTCGCAGACTTATTTCATGCATACTTGTTTCATTTCTTGCAGATTTGTTGATATTTGTTGCAGACTTGTTTCATTTATAGTCTTGTTTCATTTTTTTTGTGTATATGTATGGATTCTAGTGAGAAAAGAGAATATCCTCCGCGGATGTATAAGGTTGTTCCACAGCAAAATAAAAGTATGGATCATGGATGTTTTTTGTCAATTTTGAGAAATGTCCGTGCCAGTGTTGGCAATGAAGTATGAGAGTACCTAAAGAATTCAGCTCTTGGTGTTCTTATTTTGTTACCAGAGAGTAAGTTTTGTTGGCATGGGAAGACAGTTCACTACTTCCTCGCACATCAGTTGGAAATTGTTAGCAAAAGTGAGATTTGGTGTTTGATTGGAGAGAAACCTCTGAGGTTTTCATTGCATGAATTTGCAGAGCTGTCAGGACTTAATTGTGATCTGTACATTATTGAAAAAGAAGGGGAAGAAGCGGAAATTGATCACCGCGAAATATGGGCTGAGATGGGTGTGCCTATAGGTGATGGACCTTCTTGGGAGGAGTTGGCTAAGGTGTTGATAAAGTGCGACACATGGAGTTACGAGAAGAAAAGAATTGTAGGTTGTTTGTGCATCCTCTCCCTAGAAATATTTGGTTTAAGTAGAGGATGTATGATCGATTTGAAATGCGCCAAGAAAGCATTGGATCCTGCTGCTTTGGAGAGGTTTCCATGGGGTAGGAAGTCATTTGAATTGTTGATTGAGTCCATCAAAGAAGCAAACCTTACTGATAACTCTTACACTTTGAAAGGATTAGTTCACGTGTTACAAATATGGGCATATGAGTCATTTCAAAGATTATGAGAACTTTATGGGAGAAAAAAGCAAGAAGAGGAACTTCCTATTCTCTCATGGGGTGGATATCGTGGCCGTTACGAAGTTGATGATATTGTACTTGAGGAAAAGAAAAAACATGGCCAAGTATATTTCTGTTTGCAGTCTTTTACCGCATATTTGTTGCAGACTTATTCTATTCGTTGCATACTTGTTTCATGTGTTGCAGATTTGTTTTCTATGTCGCATATTTGTTTTCTATGTCGCATATTTGGTTTTTTTGTCGCATATTTGTTTTATATGTCTTAGATTTGTTTTATATGTCGCATATTTGATTTATATGTTGCAGAGTTGTTCATATGTCACAGACTTGTTTCACTTGTTGCAGACTTGTTCTAGTCGTTGCAGACTTGTTCTAGTCGTTGCAGACTTGTTTCATTTGTTGTAAAGTTGTTTCATGTGTTGCAGAGTTATTTCATATGTCGCAGATTTGTTGGTTCATGTACTGACATGTTTTATACTAATGATATGCATTTCTCTCTTTTAATTTGTAATTGACGACAGGTACGTGTGAGACAACAAGTCGTTAATCCAATGGCTAACCACAACAAAGATGATCACAAATTAGACAATTTGATCAAAGACATCATGAATGGTAAAGTGGCTGAAAATGCATAGAGTAAGGAAAGAATTGTGGGAAAGAAAGTTGAAACTGTAGGTGGAACTTCGAAAAGGGTTAGAAGTGGTAAAGATAAAGACCCAATTGAGAAGGTTGAAACAAAGAAGCCACATGTTGAAAAGAGGACAAGATCTAGTATGCATGGGAATGTTGATTTGAGTGGCATTGGAGATTTCGGTGGACTGGTCAAAGCTTTAAGTATCTTAAGTGAGAAAGTGGATATGATGGACTCAAGTATAAATGACAGATTAATGGCAATGGATAAAGACATTAGTAAACTCAAAGAAGAGGTGAAGCAACTACGACACGTGCCGACTGTCGTAGAAGAAGTTGATCAAACTTCTCCTAACAAAACCCCGGTATGTTCGTAGATGAATATTGTTGGTATTGTTTACGATTTGTTCGTATTGTTGCAGTTTTCTGGGTTGCAGATTTGTTTCTTATATTGTATACTTTTCAAACTTGTTTCATTTGTCGCAGACTTGTGGTATTGTTGCAGACTTGTTTCATTTGTTGTGATGTTGCAGACTTGTTTCCTTAGTCGCAGACTTGTTGGTGTTGCAGATTTGTTTTGATGTTGCAGACTTGTTTTATTTGTCGCAGACTTGTTGGTATTGTTGCAGATTTGTTGTGATGTGTCCAGATTTGTATATTTTTTTCTTACTGTTGGATTTAATTTTGTTACCTTATGTTAATTTTACAGTCCTGGTTACAAGTTCGAGTGGATAATGTGGATTCTGGTGAAGCTACATCTAAGGAAGGAAACAAAAAAGTTGAAGACAAATAAGTTGAGGACACAAAAATTGAGGACATAACAGAGCAAGTACGGAAAGAGGAGAATCAAATACAGTCTGATACTGAGTCTGACCCCAGGTTACTGGCTCAACAAAAAAATTTGAAACAAAATTTAGAGCTCTTGACTGTTGTCCTAGCTGATGGTCACGATCGATCTAAGATGTTGGGTCCCACGCGTAAATCACCCTTTCTGGGAAACTCAGCGGTGAAACGCATAATGGAACCTGATGTCGCATTTGGTTGCCATCCTAGTGATGTCGCATATGATCCTTTTACAACAGTTGCACCTGAAAAACTTGAGAATCTGATGGATTTTATTCGTCTTTGTCAGTAAGTTGTCAACTTCATTTTTGTTTACCATATGGTGCAGATTTACTTTTTACGTGTTGCAGATTTGTTTCCACATTCTCATATTGTGGACTTATTCTATTAGGGAGCTGCCAATTGGTACATTCGACAGTCAACTCAATTTCTACCTACGGCTCATTACCCCCAAAGAAGAATGGCCAGAGGAAGAAAAATCAAATTACGGTTCGTTAGGTGACCAGGTAACAAATCTAATTCTCACGACTCGCAAATTTGTTGTGTTGCAGACTTGTTTTATTTGTTGCATACTTGTTTTATTCGTTGCAGACTTGTTTTATTCGTTGCAGGCTTGTTTTATTCGTTGCAGACTTGTTTTATTTGTTGCAGATTTGTTGTGTTGCAGACTTGTTTTATTTGTTGCAGATTTGTTGTGTTGCAGACTTGTTTTATTTGTTGCAGACTTGTTTTATTTATTGCAGACTTGTTTTATTTGTTGCAGATTTGTTGTGTTTTAGACTTGTTTTATTTGTTGCAGATTTGTTGAGTTGCAGACTTGTTTTATTTGTTGTAGACTTGTTTTAATTGTTGCAGACTTGTTTTATTTATTGCAGATTTGTTGTGTTGCAGACTTGTTTTATTTGTTGCAGACTTGTTTTATTTGTTGCAGATTTGTTGTGCTGCAGACTTGTTTTATTTGTTGCAGACTTGTTTTATTCCTTGCAGACTTGTTTTATTTGTTGCATACTTGTTTTATTCGTTGCAGACTTATCTTCTTACTTTTGTTTCGCAGCATATGGTCTCCTCCATGAATTTGTTACGGAAGAGGTCTCTTCGAGTACTTACCCCATTCCGGACAGAAAGAATTGCCTTCCTTGACCAATGGTTTGTCGACTTATGGACTCTCGATTATAAACAGTTTGCCATTTCGCCGCCAAAGTTCTTGTTTGGTGACGGCGATGAAAGTACATTTAATGGGATGATATATCATGGTTTTTACCCCTTTTAAGCCATTATATAGGTCCGTTTTATAGAGTCTTTCTACTATTTTGTAGTGTTTTAGAGTCTTTTATAGGTTTTAGCACGCTTGGAGCATAATTGGAGATATTGGAGCTTTTTGGAGCATTTTGGAGCAAAACAGAAGCTCGTGTAGCTGAGTACCCGATTTAGAGTCTCAGTATCGATCGATACTGCCTAGTATCGGTCGATACTCACTGCATCAAGACGAGTCGCGACTTTTGTGAAGAGTTGAAGAATTGAAAAATTGCCCAGAAGACTTTATTATTTACAATTTAGCCCAAAACGTGTTTTAGGAGTTTTAATTAGGTTTTTAGTCAATTTGGCTAGGAGAATTCGGATTACACTTGATTTGATTCTGAATTTTGTGAGAGAGCTTTTCGGAGGGAGACAAGTCTGAGACTCTGTTCGTCCGAGAGAAGATTTCGAACCCTCTTGTTACTCTCATTTTTATTATTTATTTGAGTATTATTTCAGCCATGTTTATTGTCTCAATTATCATGTCTGAGTAGTTCTCTTGTTAGGTTCAGGGTTCTGATAAGGGTTTTCTCTGAATGTTAGGTTAATTGAATAATTATGATTCACCATCTGAATTAGTTCTTCGCCCTAGGTTGTTCTCAAAGCTAATTCTAGACTGATCACCTAGAACTTAGATCTTAGGATAATTGGTTAGGCACGAGAGTGCGATTAATTACCTTACACAACCTAGAGTGAGCAAAATAACTATTCGCAAAGAGATTTGGTTTAGTTGTTTTGTGAACAAATCAAACTTGAACTAAAAGCTGGTTTAGACTTTAGGATTCGCAAAGAGATTTGGAATTCTAGGATTTAGACTTAGATAGTTTTCGCAACGAGAGTTGGTTAGCTATACTTTAGTGATTTGAGTTCAAGAACCGCGCTAAATCTGAATCATGTTAGTCAGTATATCTACATTCATTGAATTCCTGAGAATTGCCCTGAATCGATCTTTCTTCCATATGACTTACAACCCATCTAAATTACATTTTGCTTTAAATTACATCTTTAGGTTTAGCTTAGTTCCAATCTATATAATCTATTGCGTGAATTCTTGAGTTCTTGTATTCGACCCTTACTTATACTACAACACTGCTTTAGTACTTTTTAGGGTATTAATTTGAGTATATCAAATTTGGCGCCGTTGCCGGGGACTCAATTTCGCCATTAGATTTTAGTGAAAAATTTCGACTAAATCGTCGAGTATCGATCGACACCCTAGTGGTATCGGTCGACACTCGTCGCGTTTTTTTTTCCAGTTACTTACGTTCTTGATCTTTCGTGTTTCAGGTGTATGACTACTCGAGAAACCAGAAGAAACAAGAACACTCAACTAGTTGATCTGTCAAACGAGCAGCTAGCACATTTGGAACGCACACTCAGAAAAGTAAAGAAGCCAGCAAAGATGAACAACAACCCAGTGGTTTTGATTCAGGATGAGGCTGGTACTTTCAAAGACCGAGAGGATCAATTGTGCAATGAGAGAGGGCAAAGACTTGATGGAGATGGGAACGTTATTGCCCCTCCAGCTGTTGTAAATGCTGAGAACACTGCGGTTGAGCGTGGTAGAACAATTGGTGAATGCAACAGACCTGATCAGTTCTACGCAAACCGATCAGCGATTCGTCCTCCTGCCTTTCAGAGGAATGACTTCGAGCTGAAGCCTGCATACTACACTCTTGTAGGTCAACACACTTTTCATGGTCTCTCTAATGAACACCCCATGGATCATATCGAGAAGTTCGAGGATTTGGTCTCTAGCATCAAATGCAATGGAGTGTCCTACGACTATCTGTTATGTAAGCTTTTCCCATACTCTCTTGGTGGGGATGCTTCTTATTGGCTCAAGCAACTACCAGCTGGGTCATTGACTACATGGGATGAGACTAAGACTGCTTTCCTGAATAACTTCTATGACGATGCGAGATCAGAAGAGTTTAGGAATAAGATTTCCCAGTTTTCTCAGGGAATGACTGAGGCTTTCAAGGCTGCTTGGGGGAGATTCAGATCGTATCAGAGGGATTGTCCACATCATGGGTACACTATGGTTCAGTTGCTGAGTTTCTTTTTCAGAGGGATTGACTGGAGGTATCAGATGGCGCTGGACTCTGCGAGCAATGGTAATTTCTTTACCAAATATCCTGATGATGCTTACCAGCTGATTAAAAATTTTGCGTCTAGCAATAGCACAAAGAGTGCTGACATGGAGCGTAAGAAGCTGGCTGGTGGTATGGAAGGTTCACAGATTGCTGAGGTGCATGCGAAGCTGGATTCGGTGCATAATTTGTTGATGGGCAAGCAGCAGAAGGCTGTTCACTTTGCTGATGATGTCGACGTTTTCAATGAGGATGAGGTAGAGAATGTTAACTACATTGGTGGCTCTGGCTTTCAAGGTCAGAGGAATCAATACAACAACCGAAATTTCAACAACAACTTTCAGCAAGGTGGATTCAAATCTGAGGGTAATCAAGGTGGTTCTGGATCGAATCAGTTTAACCAGAAACCTTTTCAGAGCAGTGGTTAAACAAGGAACTATGGGAATTCATCTTATCAGCAAGTACCTGCTAAGAATTCTGAGAGCAAGATCGAGGCTATGCTTGAACAGCTGGTTCAAGGGCAGGATAAGATGACGGTGAGCTTCAATGGGAAGTTGGATGATCTTTACACAACCTTGAATGGAAGGATTGAAGCGCTCAGTATGAGTCAAAAGAAGTTGGAAATTCAGGTTGCTCAAACTTCAGAAGCTGTGAAAAGGCAAGAGGGTGTTCTTCCAGGTAGAGGAGAGAACCCAAGGAGAGAGCACATCAATGCAATCACTCTGAGGAGTGGAAAAGAGGTGAATACAGGAGTGAAAGATGCATTACTTTTCGTCGATCTCGACGATGAGGATTCTGAAATCCCCAGGGTATCGATCGATACACCCCAGTGTCGATCGACACTAGTCAAAATCTTGCAACGGGACAACTCAAAAACCCTAGTGTCAATCGACACCCCTCAAGCATCGGTCGATACTGAGACTACTGCGGAGAAGACACCTGAGACTTCGAATGTAGTGCCTAAGGTAGTTCCCGAACGAGTCTATATACCGAGGATACCTTATCCTAGAGCTATTGGGAAGACTAAGAAGGAGGTGGAAGACTCTAGATGCAAGCAGATATTGGACAAGCTGATTGTCGAACTTTCTTTCATCGATGCTATTAAGACTTCCCCAGCTTTCAGAAGATATGTCAAGAAGCTGGTGTCTAGCAACGTGAACCTTGAAGAAGGATGTGTGATGCTTACTCAGGAGTGCAATGCAATCTTAACCAACATAATTCCAAAGAAACTTCCGGATCCAGGGAGCTTTGTGTTGGACTGTACGATATTCACCGAAAGGTTCGAGCGTTCTCTATGTGATCTTGGCTCAAGTGTGAACCTCATGCCGTATTCAGTTGCCAAGAGGATGGGTATGATAGATTTCACGCCCACCAGGATATCTTTGATACTTGCTGATCGCTCAGTGCGACTTCCAGAGGGGCTACTCGAAGATGTTCCTATTAAGATCGGGAATTGCTTGATCCCGACTGATTTTATTGTCTTGGAGTACGATGCTGAGCCCAGAGACCCCCTTATCCTGGGTAGACCATTCCTTGCCACAGCTGGTGCATTGATTGATTGCAGGAATGGGAAGATAGCTCTTAACATAGGTGATTTGGTCATGACCTTTAACATTGATAAGATGATGAAGATACCGACTATCGATGGGCAGACTTTCTTCGTAGATACTTTCACGGATATTGCTGAAGAGTACTTCTTGGAGATGCATCCTGAGGATCCGTTGGAAAGGGCACTGGTTTGTTCAGCTGAATCTGAGGTGTTCTTGAGTGAAGACGCTGCTGGTTACTCGAAGATGCTCGACACTGCACCATCAGTGTCGATCGATACTCCCTTAGTATCGGTCGACACCCTATGGCCAGACAGGGAATTGGGCGAATGTTCCAAGCAAGCTGCTAAGCTTAGAGATTGGAGCGAGGAGAAAGCTCCTAAGGTGGAACTCAAGCCACTTCCAGCCAATATGAGGTATGTTTTTCTTGGTCCTAATTCCACATACCCTGTGATTATTAATGCTTCTTTGAACAACGCAGAGGTTGCCTTACTGCTGAGCAAGCTGCGCATGTATCGCAAAGCTCTTGGCTGTTCTCTTGATGACATTTCAGGTATATCACCGGATCTGTGGATGCATAGGATTCATCTTGAGGACGAGTCAAAGGCTACAATTGAGCATCAAAGAAGGCTGAATCCAAATCTGAAAGAAGTGGTTAAGAAGGAGGTTATGAAGCTCTTGGATTCAGGGGTTATCTATGCCATCTCAGACAGTTCTTGGGTTAGTCCAGTGCACGTTGTTCCTAAGAAAGGAGGGATAACTGTGGTGAAGAATGAGAAGGATAAGTTGATTCCTACTAGGACTATCACTGGGCATCGAATGTGTATTGACTACATGAAGTTGAATGCGGCCACAAGGAAAGATCATTTTCCATTGCCTTTCATTGATCAGATGTTAGAGAGGTTGGTTACTCATCCTTACTACTGTTTTCTCGATGGGTATTCAGGATTTTTCCAGATTCTGATTCATCCAGATGATTAAGGGAAGACGACTTTTACATGTCCTTATGGCACATTCGCATACAGGAGAATGCCATTTGGATTGTGTAATGCTCTAGCTACTTTTCAGAGATGCATGATGTCTATCTTCACAGACATGATTGAGGACTCTATGGAGGTGTTCATGGATGATTTTTCAGTATATGGATCATCGTTCAAGGACTGTTTGGCTAACTTGTGCAAGGTGCTACAGAGGTGTGAAGAGAAACACTTGGTCCTTAATTGGGAAAAGTGTCATTTTATGGTTCAGGATGGCATCGTTCTTGGGCACAAGGTTTCTGAAGCTGGGATCGAGGTTGATAAGGCTAAGATTCAGGTTATGACAGGTCTGCCACCACCGACTTCTGTGAAGGATATTAGAAGTTTTCTGGGTCATGCTGGGTTTTACAGGAGATTTATCAAGGATTTCTCCAAGATAACCCGCCCACTCACCGCCCTATTATGCAAGGAGACCCAATTCGATTTCACACCAGAGTGTCTTGCAGCCTTTGAGGAGGTTAAAAAGGCATTGGTGAGTGCTCCTATTGTGCAACCTCCTGATTGGACTTTGCCTTTCAAGATTATGTGTAACGCCAGCGATTTTGCTGTCGGTTCTGTTCTGGGTCAGCGGAAAGAGAAGAAACTTCATGTTATCTATTATGCCAGCAGAACGTTGGATGATGCTCAGAGGAACTACATCACAACAGAGAAGGAATTACTTGCGGTCGTTTTCTCTTTTGACAAATTTCGACCATACTTGATTGGGAGCAAAGTAATTGTTCACACAGATCATGCTGCTCTTAAGTATCTGATGCAGAACAAGGATCTCAAGCCTCGTCTTTGTTGTTGGGTTCTTTTGCTCCAAGGGTTTGATATTGAGATAAAGGACAAGGAGTAGAGAATGGGGTTGCTGATCATCTTTCGAGGTTGAAGCTCGATACAGATGTACCTATTGATGATCAATTACCTGAGGAGTCCATTTACTACCTGGAAACTAGTTTCCAAAGTGGCTTCACCGAAAATCAGCAATTCCCACGAATTGCAGGTTTCGGTATCGATTGACACTCTCCTAGTGTCGGTCGATACCCGTCGGTTTCTGAACCTGTTTTGACCGTGGAACACCTTGGTGCTTCTGAGGAGTATCTTGTTGCTGCAGCTGATTCTGATCTACCATGGTATGCTGATATTGCCAACTTCCTCGCTGCAGATACAGAGCCAAAGCACCTAAAGAAATATGCCAAGAAAAAATTTATGTGAGACATAAGGCGATACTTTTGGGATGAGCCTTTCCTGTATAAACATTGCTCTGATGGTATCTACATGAGATGCATTGCTTAATCGGAGGTACCTGAGGTTTTATTTCACTGTCATGGTTCTGAGTATGCTGGACACTTTGCTACTTTCAAGATGGTGTCCAAGGTTCTTCAAGCATGCTTATGGTGGCCTACTATGTTTAAAGATGCTCATACCTTTATCTCGCAGTGTTATGTGTGTCAGAGGAGAGGGAATATCAGTAAGAGACATGAGATGCCTCATAATTTCATCCTTGAGGTTGAGATTTTTGATTGCTACTGTATCGATTTTATGGGACCTTTTCCTTCGTCATACAAGAACCAGTACATTCTAGTTGCAGTGGATTATGTCTCTAAGTGGGTGGAGGCAATTGCTAATCCAACCAACGACTCTTCGGTGGTTCTTAAGCTGTTTAAGACCATCATCTTTCCACGATTTCGCGTGCCTCGTATTGTTATAAGTGATGGTGGCAGTCATTTCATCAACAGGATTTTTGAGAAGTTACTGAGGAAGCATGGTGTGAATCATCGTGTGGCTACTCCTTATCACCCCCAGACCAGTGGGTAAGTCGAGGTCTCCAACAGGCAAATCAAGGAGATTCTAGAGAAGATAGTGGGAACTTCTAGGAATGATTGGTCTACGAAGCTGGACGATGCGCTGTGGGCTTACAGGACTGCTTATAAGACACCATTGGGCACTACACCTTTTCATTTGCTGTATGGGAAAGCATGTCACCTTCCTGTGGAGATCGACCATAAGGCAGCATGGGCTACTAAGCTGCTGAATTTTGACATCAAGCTTGCTGCTGAGAAGCGATTGATCCAGCTGAACGAGCTGGATGAGATTAGGCATCATGCCTATGAGAACTCGAGGCTGTAGAAAGAGAGGACTAAGGCGTACTACGACAGGAAAATCCTTGACCAAATTTTCGAACCCAATGATCAGGTACTTCTGTATAACTCTCGTTTGCATTTGTTTTCTGGTAAATTGCGTTCTCGTTGGTCAGGTCCCTTCACTGTCAAGGAGGTTAGACCCCATGGTGCACTTGTCCTGCGTAATCCCTCCGGCGAGGAGTTCACTGTCAATGGACAAAGGGTGAAACACTACATACGGAGAACTGAGATCCCAGACGGACACATGATGCCTCTGGATGATGCGCCCGCTGCCTGAATGGTAGTACAGTCAAGCTAATGACGTTAAACGAGTGCTTGGTGGAAGTGAACCCACTGGTGAGTCTGTACATATGTGTTTTCTATTTTTCTAGTTTTTATTTTGTGTTTCGTTGTGTCACGTGAATCAGATTCGGAGGTCCAGTATCGGTCGATACCCGTCATTAAACGTACACATTCTCGACCGACCTCCGTGTGGCGAGCAGATCATTCCATTCCCTTAGTATCGATCGACATGATCTGGTATCGGTCGATACCCGCCGCCCAGGTAAGTTTCCTTATAAACCCTACGAGTTTTTCTCTTTTGCCTCACAACTCCCATCGACCGACACACGCTCTTTTTCACCAAAAATCACCAAATCTTCGTTTCTCAACGCTTTTGAGTGATTTTTGTGTCTATTCTGTTCGATTTTTCGTGCTCTATACCATTCTCTCATTCATTCTCACGATCTACTAGGTATGTAACACGAATTTTCACCTTTTCAATCCATGCACCAAGTTTAGATTTTCGACTTTTAGGTTCTTAGAACTAGTTTTGTTCGATGATTATCACTTGATTAGTGTGTTCTAGGCCTAGTCGAACCTTGCCTTACGTTTCATTACGCTTGGTTTGCAATTTTGGAATTTTTGGATTTGTGTTCTTCGTGACTGCTCGATACAAGTCTTAGTATCGATCGATACTACCCCAGTATCGGTCGATGCTAACACTTTTACTTGGCCAAGATTGCTTTGTTTGAGAGAGATGTTGGATTTATGCTGTGTTTCGTGTTTGTTGAAGATGCAGATGGCACCTAGGAAGAAGCCACGTACCGATGATGCTTCCAGCTCCCACCCACCTGAGAAAGAATACATGTTGCACGCTCGCGTCGAGTTCAAAGACAACGGGGTTTGGACCGCAAATTCTACAGACTTCACAGTTGTTTTCGATAGACACTTACGAGACGCACCACCAGAGGTACCTGCCCCTTCATCACCATTGCCTCCTCGCACAACGGTTCGATTTTCCTTGGCCTAAGATCAGCGAGAAGGCAAGGATACGCTTGAGAGATGATTACGAGGACTCCGATAAGGAGATTACAGAGAGTAGGGCTTGCACGCACATGCCTATTTCAGAGGAGTGGGACGACTATGACTCGATCTTCTATAACGCCTGGCAGGAGGTTGATGTGCGCCCCACTCGATTTGTGGACACGCACACTATGCGACATCTGGGTTTCGACAGAGAGCTTGATGGTTTGATCCGGAAGATCGGACTGGGGACGATGCCTACGCGGCAATATGACTTATACCCCGACTTGGTCCGCCAGTTCCTCGCGTTTGTCCGCATCTACTACACTGGTGAGCCTCCAGTGACTGCACAGCAGGGTGTGCTGACGTTTCTGATTCGCGGTATGCGCTACAGGATTTCTTTTCAGGAGCTTTGCGACATATATGGGTTTGACCGATATTTCTCGAGGTGTGAGCTTCCACGCAAGTTTTTGGATATTGAGGTATTCTGGTCTCATTTCGGGCGCGGGGTCTACGACAGCAAGACCACCACACCGATGGATGTGTGCCATCCTGTTCTGCGCTGTCTTGTTAGGATCTTGAGCAACACCTTGTTGTGCAAGATGAAGCCTAACAAAATGAGGGTAACTGAGCTGATTGTGTTGTCCATTGGGATCGGGGACATCATTGCTGATGAGGCGTATGAGTGGCCTGAGATGGACCTTGCGGTCAACTTAGGTGCTGTTTTTGCGCACCACTTAGAGTTGCTGAAGGTGAAGCCTTTTACCGAACGCGGCAAGTCTTCTAGGACTGCAGGTCGCCAGAAGACTGAGACGGTGGGCAGTCTCCTCACTCCCATTTTTATGCACCTTGGGATCAGCACCGCCTGTTGCTCGATCTTGACATCCCGAGAGTTTATGGACTTGGCGCACCTGGAGCACCTGCGCTGGCTGAAGCCTGATAGGCGTTGGGTTTTCAGCACTTTTGTTGGGGATTATCTGGTTCAGCTCCCCAACACAGATCTGACAGACATTGCCGGTGATCCTGCTCAGCTACTCTTCGCGCCTGACACTGCTGATATGGAGCCTGCACCGGTCACTGATATCAGTGTATTTTACCACTTCAAGTCTCATACTTTCCTTCGTTTTCCTTGTGTTTCGTATAGTTTCTATTATGTATATATTGCATTTAGGTCCAAATCGAGTTACACTGCATTTAGGATGTCCTAGGTCGTTTTTGTGTTCTTTTTGGCTTGCTGGAGCCTTTCTCAGGTGTTCAGGACTGATTTGGATGAGCGTGGACGAAAGGAGACGAACGAAGTTCGAGGAGGAACCGCAAAGATCGAAGGAAGAACAAGAGGACCGGAATTTACACAGGCTATCGGTTATAACCGATCGATAAAAGCGATCCCACGACAAATATCAAGCTCGATCGGTTATAAACAGATGGCAGAAGTCGGTGGCAGAAAAAAATACACAGGCGATCGGTTATAACCGATCGCCATAACCGATCAAGAGTGTCTAGCGGATTTTTAGCTTGACTTTGGGGTCCAACCTTTTTGTAATATATTCTACAATCATTGTGCTTTCTTAAAGAGAATCTCTTGATGTTTAGGACAAGATTACAAAAGTTCTCATGTTTAGAAGTGATCTTAAGACTAGGATTGAAGTAGCTACTCAATCTCTAGATCATGGTCAGTTTGCCCTTGGAAGAGGTTTAGTAGGCTGTCTAGAAGACTTCTAACATGTTCTTGACACTTAGCAAGGTGAAAATCGTGACTAAGGTTCATTTATTAGCTAAAAAGGGCTTTTGTTCCATGCTTATTGATAATTTGGTTATTGCAATCGGAAGATTAGCTAATTCGAGTTATTAATAAAGGGTTTAGCATCACGGAAGTGAGTTAAGCTATTAGTTTGTGTCCCTTTCCATAGAACAAGCTCATTGAGTAACTAGAAACTTCATGAGAGAATCATCAAATACTCGAAATCGCATACCATATCCTACGGTCTATATTCTGCCTTCTTGAGTAAACCGAGTTTATTATCTTATCTTCTTTGAACTTATGTCTTTGAAACTGGCTTTGATCAATTAAGTGTCTTGTAATTTTCTCGTTCTAAGTTTCTTTATTTCACTTCTAGTTTTATCGTGATTAGTTCCTTATACAAACACTCAAAAAACGTTTAGCTTAGCTTAATTAGTTTCTTGTATTCTTATTGTGCTGTTCTTTCTCTTTGTGGATTCGATCCCTAAGTACAATAACGACGTACCGTTATGATTGTGGTAGTGTGCACATTAGGGTAATTGATGTGGTAAAACACAAATATCAGTCACTCGACGTCGAGGCTCCGCTACTAGAGCCCGTCCGCCTGGTTCTGGCCCTGCTGGGGGTCAACCACGCGCGCAACACGCACCTGCTCCTACACCTACTCTTCCTACGCCACCTGCGATAGAGATGGACCCGTTCCAGCGCTACGTTGTCGAGAGCCTTCAGACCATTTGGAGTGCTATGTCTCGATGCAGCTGGATGGCGTCTCAGCGTCCCATTTTACCACGCTCACCACATCAGGCTGGACCATCTGGCACTGCTGGCGATAACTCTAACGCCACTGAGGAGGATTAGTCCTCTGTTTATATGGTTTCACGTTTGTTTTTCTTTTCCCTTTTTTGTTTCTTTTCGTTTGGACTTTTGTTATTTTGAGTCGTTATGTCAGCATTTTATCATTTAGTACTTTGTGGAACATATCCTTTTCTGATCTTTTGTTGCTTTTAACTTGTGTTTGAGTGATCTAACAGTGCTAACCATAACACATTTGGATCGTTTGACACAATTTTTGGGCACAATTGTCGTTGTCAAGAGGAATTCTGTCGACCAACCACTGGTATCGATCGATACCAGTGCAGTGTCGGTCGACACTCATCACCATCTCGGGTAACCTCTTCGATTTTCACATTCCACTGGGTTCATTTGATTTCTTTCACCAAACTCAGGCTTGGTAACACTGGGGACAGTGTTGTTTAAGTCTAGGGGAGGTAGTCGCTGACATTGTGTTTGTTTTTCTTAGAGTCAGTCGTTTTTTGTGTCAAATTTGTTTTATTGAGTCAAAATTTTGTTGGAGATTATGATTGTGTTCTTGAATCTGCTGTTTTGATTTTGCTTCTGAGTGTCCACTGTTACAGAATCAGCTACAGATCGACTAATGAAAAATCCAAAAGCTGACCAGTTAACTAGAAGACACACATGTTTCCAGCAGAATTCTTTTAAAGCCTGAGCCATTAGGATTTGGATTCTATCTAAGTCTAAGTACTTTTTCTTTACTTTGTTACTAAACTACTCTGTTTTGTTTGCTCTGTTTTTGAAGGTGTATGCAAACAAGAAGTCAAGGGCAAGAGAACTTGCAACCACTTGTGCTAGATATTCGAAGACATGAAAGAGATAATCAAAGAGCAACCAGAGAACGTGCTGAGCACGTGAGGCGTTTAGGCATGGACGCTCAGCGAAATGATCCTCCTCACCTAGGAGAGAACCAACCGCCACCGCCACTAGACGAAGTCCAAGGACTGGGCTTAGACCCGAGGCAGCCAATCCACCCTCCTAGACAGCCACAAAGGATTGGTGCCTTCGATGAACCCACTACACAAGGGGTTTTAACTGGGATAAGGCCACCACCATTTGCGAACAACAACTTCGAGATCAAGTCTAGCCTCATAAACATGGTGCAAAACTCGAGGTTCTTGGGCATGCCGTTGGAAAACTCGATCGAGCACATTGATCAATTCGATCGTCTTTGTGGGACGGTGAAGATAAATGGGGTCTTAGAGGATGTTGTTAAGTTGACTCTCTTCCCATTCTCTTTGGGAGACAAGGCTGGTTAGTGGGAGAAGAGTGTGGTTACCGCAACCATACGGACTTGGGAGGAGTGCAAGAAGCAATTCTTTGCGAAATTTTTCTCGAGACAAAAGACGGCGAAATTGAGAAACGATATCACTAGCTTCAAGCAAGGAAGCAACGAGTCATTTTATGAGGCGTGGGAAAGGCTGAAGGGGTACACAAGTGCCTGTCCTCACCACGGAGTATCCAAAGAAGCATTTTTGGGGATCCTACACCGAGGAGTTCTTGAGAAATACCAACTGGCCTTGAACACGGCGAGCAATGGAAGTTTTGCCAGCCAAGACGTTATCAATGGGGAAATTCTAGTTGAGAATTTGGCTCAGAGTGACCAAGGCTACGGTGGTGACTATGACAGAACGGTGAGAGATGCAAAGTATGACGATCAAAGGTTCAAAGACTTTAGCGATAAGTTAGACAAGGTTCTACTTGCGAACCAAAGATCGGTTAACTATGTGGGAGAGTATGGAGGCCAGCGAGGGTACCAAGATGTAACACAAGAAGAGAATGAAGAACTTCAAGACGAAGTCAATTACATTGGTAATCAAGGAGGGTACCAAGGGAACCGGGGAGGGTTCAATCAAAATTATCGGAATCATCCCAACTTGTCTTATAGAAGCAACAACGTGGAGAACCCCCAAGACCAGACCTACCCTCCTCAGAACCAGCAAGGATTCCAACCCAAAACATTCAACCAAGGAGGCTTCAAGTCTAACCAAGGCGGATTTCAAGGAAACCAAGGAAATTTTCAAACAAATCAACCAAACCAAAGGAACTACAACTCAAACTACCAGCAGAGCTATCAACCGAGGCCAAGCAACTTCCCAAACCAAGGGAACACACTGAACAAGGAAGCACAAGGCGATGTGCAAAGTATGCTCCAACAAATTTTGGAAGGGCAAGCAAAGGGGCAAGTTGAACTTACCAAGAAGATGGTAGATATCAACAACAAGGTCAACGGTGTATACATGGATGTGAATGCCAAATTTGAGCACCTGTCAAAACATGTTAAGGGGTTGGACAACCAGATTGCTCAAGTTGCCTCGACATCGAAGGTACCGAGCGGGGTGTTGACCGGGAAACCCGAAATCAATCCAAAAGAGTATTGCCAAGCGATCACATTAAGGAGTGGAACTGAGCTACCAACGAGAGAGCAAGTCGTGGTAGAGGTTGAGGAACCAAGTCAAGACGGACTTGAAGAAGTTGGTGAAAATTTGAAAGAACAGAGCCCTGAATCGGTTATGCCGATCGGTTATAAACCGATCACGATCGATATGACCGATCGGTCATCAGAATGCGATCGATTATGAGAAGAAAACGGCCAGTCCAGATCGCTTACTCCGATCGGTTACAAACCGATCACCAACCCAGGATCGGTTACTAACCAATCGAGAAGACCGATCCCAGCCCAGAATGACGGAAACAATGCTTCAAATGATCCAATCTCCAAAGATCAGGCGAAGAGGAATGGGGAGGAATTACCTGGAATCATCAAAAAGAAAGTAGATTTCATTCTTCCACCGTACGAGCCAAAAATTCCATTTCCGGGAAGATTCAAGAGGCAAATCATGGACAAACAATACGAGAAGTTCAAGAAGATCATGAAAACGGTTCAGGTTACTATACCATTTGCTGATCTTATGCTCGAGTGCCCAACATACAACAAGCTACTCAAGGACGTTATTACAAAGAGAAGGCAACTTGAAGACGCCATGGTAGTGATCAACCATGAGTGTAGTGCGATAATTCAAAACAACTTGCCTAAGAAGCTTAAGGATCCAGGCAGCTTCACGCTACCATGCTCATTGGGACCCCTGTCCTTTGGGAGATGTCTAGTCAATCTTGGTGCAAGCGTGAGTCTCATGCCACTGACGGTTTCCAAGAAGCTTGGGTACACTAACTTCAAGAAGACGAGAATTTCGCTAATCCTGGCGGATAGAACGATCCGGTTTCCAATTGGGATTCTCGATGACTTGCCATTGAAAGTTGGGAGCTGCATTATCCCAACTGATTTCGTGGTGCTAGAAATGGATGAGGAACCATCACATCCCATAATCTTGGGAAGACCTTTCTTAGCAACCGCGGGTGCCATCATTGACGTGAGGGGAGGCATGATCAATCTACGCTTGGGAGATCTCGTTATGAAATTCAACATAATGGAGGTGATGAAGAGGCCAACCATAGACGGAAGTGTTTTCTACATCGAGACCTTGGATGAGATGGTTGATGAGTACTTGGCTGAGTTGAGCATGGGATATGCCCTAGAAGTAGCCCTCACACAAAAAAGCGAGGGGAGCGACCTTGTGAACGAGGAGGCGATCGATTATGAGAACATTCTCGATTCTCATTTGCCATGGGCGACAGAGGCATACTTCTCGGAGTTAGGAGAGAACGTGGCTGTCAAGGAGAAAGAAGACACTAGCAATGGTAAGTCTAGTGTGGAGGATGATTGGAGCGAACTTGATGCTCCACAACTTCAGCTAAAATCGTTGCCCAACGGTCTAAGGTACGCGTTTCTTGGGACGAACTCCTCATACCCGGTTATCATAAATGATGCATTGAGCGAGGAGGAAACATCTATGCTTTTGAAAGAATTGAAAAAGTAGAGGAGAGCTATAGGCTATTCTCTAAATGATATAAAAGGGATTTCTCCGTCATTGTGCATGCATAGAATTCATTTAGAGGATGAGTCTAAAACTTCAATTGAACACCAAAGAAGGTTAAACCCAAACCTAAAAGAGGTAGTCAAAAAGGAAATTTTGAAACTGCTTGAAGCGGGAGTGATTTATCCGATCTCAGATAGTACTTGGATCTCCCCAATTCATGTAGTTCCAAAGAAAGGGGGGATGACCGTAATCAAAAATGAAAAAGACCAATTGATCTCAACTAGAACCATCACAGGCCATAGAGTTTGCATTGACTATAGGAAACTGAATTCCTCAACTAGGAAAGATCATTTTCCTTTGCCATTCATTGATCAAATGCTTGAAAGACTAGCAAATCATTCATATTATTGCTTCCTCGATGGTTACTCGGGTTTCTTTCAAATACCAATACACCCGAGTGACCAAGAGAAGACGACTTTCACTTGCCCATACGGTACCTTTGCTTATCGAAGGATGCCGTTTGGGTTGTGTAATGCACCCGCGACTTTCCAAAGGTGTATGATGTCTATCTTCTCCGATTACACCGAGGATATAATGGAAGTCTTTATGGATGATTTTTCCGTATATGGCTCTTCGTTTGGTGGTTGTCTTTCTAATTTGTGCAGGGTGCTAAAAAGGTGCGAGGACACGAATCTCGTTCTGAATTGGGAAAAATGTCACTTCATGGTGAAAGACGGAATCGTTCTCGGGCATCGCATTTCTGAAAACGGGATCGAGGTCGACAAAGCAAAGATAGAGGTTATGGCAACTTTGGAACCTCATCAACTGTCAAGGGAATCAGAAGCTTCTTGGGGCATGCTGGGTTCTATAGGAGATTCATAAAAGACTTCTCAAAAATTGCAAGGCCACTCACGAGGCTCTTATGCAAGGACGTCGATTTTATCTTTGATGACGAATGCCACGAAGCTTTTGTGAAGTTGAAGAACGCCTTGGCGAGTGCACCCATTGTGCAGCCACCCGATTGGAGTTTGCCATTTGAGGTGATGTGCGACGCGAGTGATTACGTTGTTGGGGCCGTACTGGGACAAAAGAAAGATAAAAAGCTCCATGTGATCTATTATGCGAGTCGGACTCTAGACGATGGAGGTTCCAAAACTGAGATTGTTGAGGTGGATTCTTCTTCTACAAGAGTTCGACCTAGAAATCAAAGACAAAAAGGGGATTGAAAATGGCGTAGCGGATCATCTATCAAGGATGAGAAATGAAGAGATAATCCCCATCGATGACTCATTGCCGGAGGAGCAAGTGAACCTGATCCGAGCTTTGTACAAGGCGGAATTTATGATGAAAGAAATTTTATCGATGAACACCATGGAGGTTAGCTTTCCTTGGTATGCAGATTTTGTCAACTTCTTGACAATCGAAAAGGAACCACCAAATCTCCAAGGGTACTCAAAGAAGAAGTTTTACAAAGATGTCCTACATTACTTTTGGGACGAGCCCTATCTTTATAGGCGTTGCAACGATGGGCTCTATAGGAGGTGCATTTCAGAAGAGGAGACTTTCGGGGTTCTATTTTGTTGTCACGGATCGGATTATGGAGGACACTTTGCAACATTCAAGACGGTCCAAAAAGCTCTACAAGCGGGATTCTGGTGGCCTACGATGTTTAAGGATGCTTATGATTTCATATCTAAATGTGATGTATGCCAGAGGAAGGGCAACATAAGCAAGAGGAACGAGATGCCTCAAAACCCGATTCTCGAAGTCGAAGTGTTTGACGTATGGGGCATAGATTTTATGGGACCATTCCCGTCCTCGTATGGCAACCAATACATTCTTGTAGCGGTAGACTATGTATCGAAATGGGTGGAAGCCATAGCGAGTCCAACAAATGATGCTAAGGTCGTGGTGAAGCTTTTTAAGAGCATCATATTTCCAAGGTTCGGAGTCCCACGTGTGGTCATAAGCGATGGAGGAAGCCACTTCATCAACAAAGTATTCGAGGGGCTTTTGAAGAGACATGGCGTTAAGCATAAGGTAGCTACACCTTATCATCCCCAAACATCTGGCCAAGTTGAGGTATCAAACCGTCAAATTAAGGAAATTCTGGAGAAAACGGTGGGAAAAACGAAGAAAGATTGGTCCACCAAGCTAGACGACGCTCTATGGGCATATCGAACGGCTTACAAAACTCCAATTGGAACAACTCCGTTCAACTTGCTTTACGGGAAATCTTGCCACCTTCTGATGGAAATGGAATACAAGGCGTTGTGGGCAACAAAACTACTCAACTTCGACATCAAAACTGCCTCCGAGAAGCGTTTGGTACAATTGGAGGAGCTTGAAGAAGCCCGACAAGGAGCTTATGAGAGCTCGAGGATTTACAAAGAAAGGACGAAAGCCTTCCACGACAAAAAGATCCTTAAGCGAGAATTCAAAACCGGGGACCAAGTCCTGCTGTTCAACTCAAAGTTGAGGTTGTTTCCCGGGAAATTGAAATCGAGATGGTCGGGACCGTTTGCGATCAAAGAAGTCCACCCCTACGGAACGATAGTGCTTTGGAACAAGTCCGGGGGAGATTTCACGGTGAACGGTCAGCGTTGCAAGCCGTACTTGGCAAATGTCACAATCGAGGAACGAGCCACTCTTCCTCTTTCCGACCCCCAAAACGCATGAGGTGTCAACAAAGTCAAGCTTAACGACTTAAAACAAGCACGCTTGGGAGGCAATCCCATGTTATCCTTTGTCAATATGTTTATATGTGTGATTTAAGTTTGATTTTATCTTTGTTTTTGTGTGTTTTCGATGTTACAAGACATAGGGATTCGTAGAAAAATGTCCGGGATCAAAAGCAGAAAGATCACAAAACTGGACAAGCTGGAGCTGTTACAGCGATCGGTTATAACCGATCTGAATTCTAAGCTGGATCGGTTTTGCCGATCGGTCACGAATATGCGACCTGTTACGACGAAAAAAACGGGCCCAGCAATCGGTTTATTCGATCGGTTTCCCGGATCGGTTATAACCGATCGCGAGCCCAGGTAAGTGTGTTTCTTCTTCTTCTCACGCGACCTTCTCTCTCTCCCTCACTTACCATCTTCACGAAGAAAAAAAAAAAAAAAAACGCGAAATTGGAAAACTCTCTCAAATCTTCACCGATTTCACTCCTTTTTCGAGCGCAATCTCACCCCTATCAATTTCGACCAACCCACTTCATCAACAACAAGGTATGCTCTTAATTTACGCCACTTTTCATGAAAAAACGAGGTTTGTTCCAATTTTGAGAAATCATGAAATTGCTTGATTTAGGGCCGAAAATTGCTTGATTTTGGTTGGGTTAGGGTCGATTAGGCTAGGAGTAGTGGAATCATGAACCAATTTCGAGTCTTTATGATGGAATTCAAGTGTGAACCTTAGATGTTCTTGACGTGAATAGTGTCGATTTCCGGGAACGGGATTTGTAAAATTTAATATTTGCAAGGATCTTGATTTGGGGATTTATTTAGACTTCATTGATAATTACAAAAACCTAGAATCACCTTGAACTCACAATTTGGGGAAATTTGTATTATTTGTGAAATTGTGAAAATTAGTGATTTCTAGAAATTTTTGTGAATCCCACTCTCGATTCTTGATATGATGGGTTGTTTGGTTGATTGCAATTTGCCGTGTTCTTAATCTCCGAAGGTATTTTGTAGGAAATGGCGACTAGAGCAAGAAAATCAACGAGCATAAGAACGAAGGAAACAAGTGCTAGCAACCCAAGGGAACGACAAGCTGTCGTATGGACGGAAACGGAGAAGAAAGCGCTCAAGGGATTTGAGAGGTTCAAGATGAACTCGACGCGGTTCCCGGATCAAGAGTTGTTAGAGACTATGGGTCTATTGGATGACGTAGGCGCGTTCTTAGACTCGATCGGCATGGGCGTCTTGACGAGAATGGACGCACCGACATTTGAGTTTCTGGTCCGGCACTTATTGGCAACCGTAACAGTTGAATACAAGGACCCTAAGGAGAAAAAGGCGCAAGACGGAACACTTAAGTTCAAGGTGGATAACACCGAATATGCGCTATCCATCTTTGATGTGTGTGATGCATATGGATTCGCCAAGAAGACGCAAATCCAATTCCCGGTGCTGTATGCTGGGAATACGGTGTGGAATACCGTTGCGGAGGGATATTACTCAAGTCCCAGCGCAAAGGTGACATGTGTGCGGAACCCGGTGATCCGATAAGTTTGCAAGCTGTTTGCAAACACCTTCTACGCGAGACATGGGACCGGAGCGGTTCTACTAGAGGAGTTGTGCTTGATCCACCAAGGGATCAAGGGGATGTTGAGGCATAGCGACGGAGAAGCCGTCGATGACGAGTTGGGTGACAATGTGAACTACGGGAGTCTCTTAGCGGCACGACTCGTAAGTTTCGGGAGCTGGTCTAAGAGAGCGACGAACCCACATCTATGGCTAGGAGGGTTCCTTACACCGCTCCTCGCAAAGGCGGGGGTCGACCTACGTCGCTACTCACCGAACCGAGACCGCAACTACCTCGACCGCAACTATCTCATTAAGAACTGGTTAGGAGGGTTCCTTACACCGCTCCTCGCAAAGGGAGGAAGTGACAACGTGTACAAGTTGTACGATGCAACCAAGAAGACGCGAACCTTCAAGCTTCCCAACACCGCGCGGACTACACTATTGGGGATGGAGAACGTTGCATTCAGGTTGAGAGAGAACGAGTACCTCGATGCCATCATCCAGGAAGAGGACGAGCAGCAACAACCCGCCGAAGAAGAAGACAATCCGGTTGACGATGAGATGGCGACGATCTATACGGGGACCTCAACGACATCCTTCCCGAGATCGAGTTCACCCCAAAGACCAAGAGGGAGAAGATTATCCACAAAGCCTACAAGATGCAAATGCGGATCAACAAGGTGCAGCGGAATATCAACGAGACGCACAAGAAGCTATTCGCCAAGCTTCTCCGCAAGGTCAAGAAGCTCCAACCGCCCAACTACGTCTCCACGGACGATGAAGACGACGAGGAGGCGGACGATGACCCTTCCGATCACACCGAGAACCACGAGGCAGGTCCGAGCACATCCACCTGAAGAGAAAACAAGACAAGAACAAAAACTTAGTGAGTTATCCAACTTTTGAACATTTTTCTTCTTTTCTCTTTTGCATTTTTATTTTTATATGTACTTTTGTTATCTCTCGAGCTTGTGATACACCGAGACGGTGTAAATCAAGTCCGGGGGAATACTAATCTGAGTTTTATTTGTTATTGAGTTTTATTTTCGTTTTTTTTTTACATTTCACATTTGCATAAAAAAAAAATTCTAAAAAAAAAAAAAAATCATTTTTAGAATTTAGGATTTGATTTTTCACTCTTCATTTTTAATAGGATTGAGTCTAGAAAATTGTAGCATTGCACTCATTTGCATAGGGGACAATGATTAAACACATGAACTTTAAAAGCATTGCCCTTGATAAACATGTTTTGATGCATAAACCGCTTTGAAAAATTGGAAAATCCATGCACTCATTTTCGAATTGCCATGCATTACGTTTTTTGTGAGAGTAAGTCGCCCGTAAAATTTGAACCTCCTCATGCATTATGCTTTCAATAACTTTCTCACCAAAACCGATTAAGAATGTGTTAGATTCCCTTATTTGAGACCGCACTTGAAAAGATTTAAATGAATGTTAAAGAGTTGGTTGATAAGAATGCTTGTAGATTCTGAAATCTTAGGCATTTGAGTAAAAGATTCGAGTTGCGATAGGCAAGGAGAAGTTCGTAAGAGTAGAAGCGATTTTTGCGTTATGACATGTTTACCTAAGGACCTTGAGTTGAAAGTTTCGTGTGTTTCCTTTTGGATATGAGCCCCCGTCTTCAAACTTCTCTTCTTGGCTTACTTTGCTTGATTCGCTTGAGGACAAGCAAAAGGCAAGTCCGGGGGAGTTGATATCACTGTATTTTACCACTTCAAGTCTCATACTTTCTTTCGTTTTCCTTGTGTTTCGTATAGTTTCTATTATGTATATATTGCATTTAGGTCCAAATCGAGTTACACTGCATTTATGATGTCCTATGTCGTTTTTGTGTTCTTTTTGGCTTGCTGGAGCCTTTCTCAGGTGTTCAGGACTGATTTGGATGAGCGTGGACGAAAGGAGACGAACGAAGTTCGAGGAGGAACCGCAAAGATCGAAGGAAGAACAAGAGGACCGGAATTTACACAGGCGATCGGTTATAACCGATCGATAAAAGCGATCCCACGACAAATATCAAGCTCGATCGGTTATAAACAGATGGCAGAAGTCGGTGGCAGAAAAAAATACACAGGCGATCGGTTATAACCGATCGCCATAACCGATCAAGAGTGTCTGGCGGATTTTTAGCTTGAGTTTGGGGTCCAACCTTTTTGTAATATATTCTACAATCATTGTGCTTTCAAAAAGAGAACACACTGACGAAAAATATCATCACTCTACCTCTTTTCACTGTTCTAGAACTGCTTCCTTCTCCTGTCTTGTATTTGTATGAAAGATTCAAGATCCACACCATCTTAGTAAAGATTTTCTTACTATTCTTCCATCAATCTTCTTATTTTTGCTATGTCTTACTTTTGTTCGGTTTTGTTTTGTGTTTTAACTATGTGTGAGTAGTTTTCTTATGGATTGTGGGAATGGTTGATTTAGAGGGATAGATGATAATCTCTTGATGTTTAGGACAAGATTACAAAAGTTCTCATGTTTAGAAGTGATCTTAAGACTAGGATTGAAGTAGCTACTCAATCTCTAGATCATGGTCAGTTTGCCCTTGGAAGAGGTTTAGTAGGCTGTCTAGAAGACTTCTAACATGTTCTTGACACTTAGCAAGGTGAAAATCGTAACTAAGGTTCATTTATTGGCTAAAAAGGGCTTTCGTTCCATGCTTATTGATAATTTGGTTATTGCAATCGGAAGATTAGCTAATTCGAGTTATTAATAAAGGGTTTAGCATCACGGAAGTGAGTTAAGCTATTAGTTTGTGTCCCTTGCCATAGAACAAGCTCATTGAGTAACTAGAAACTTCATGAGAGAATCATCAAATACTCGAAATCGCATACCATATCATACGGTCTATATTCTGCCTTCTTGAGTAAACCGAGTTTATTATCTTATCTTCTTTGAACTTGAGTCTTTGAAACTGGCTTTGATCAATTAAGTGTCTTGTAATTTTCTCGTTCTACGTTTCTTTATTTCACTTCTAGTTTTATCGTGATTAGTTCCTTATACAAACACTCAAAAAACATTTAGCTTAGCTTAATTAGTTTCTTGTATTCTTATTGTGCTGTTCTTTCTCTCTGTGGATTCGATCCCTAAGTACAACAATGACGTACCGTTATGATTGCGGTAGTGTGCACATTAGGGTAATTGATGTGGTAAAACACAAATATCAGTCACTCGACGTCGAGGCTCCGCTACTAGAGCCCGTCCGCCTGCATCTGGCCCTGCTGGGGGTCAACCACGCGCGCGACACGCACCTGCTCCTACACCTACTCTTCCTACGCCACCTGCGATAGAGATGGACCCGTTCCAGCGCTACGTTGTCGAGAGCCTTCAGACCATTTGGAGTGCTATGTCTCGATGCAGCTGGATGGCGTCTCAGCGTCCCATTTTACCACGCTCACCACATCAGGCTGGACCATCTGGCACTGCTGGCGATAACTCTAACGCCACTGAGGAGGATTAGTCCTCTGTTTATCTGGTTTCACGTTTGTTTTTCTTTTCCCTTTTCTGTTTCTTTTCGTTTGGACTTTTGTTATTTTGAGTCGTTATGTCAGCATTTTATCATTTAGTACTTTGTGGAACATATCCTTTTCTGATCTTTTGTTGCTTTTAACTTGTGTTTGAGTGATCTAACAGTGCTAACCATAACACATTTGGATCGTTTGACACAATTTTTGGGCACAATTGTCGTTGTCAAGAGGAATTCTGTCGACCAACCACTGGTATCGATCGATACCAGTGCAGTGTCGGTCGACACTCATCACCATCTCGGGTAACCTCTTCGATTTTCACATTCCACTGGGTTCATTTGATTTCTTTCACCAAACTCAGGCTTGATAACACTGGGGACAGTGTTGTTTAAGTCTAGGGGAGGTAGTCGCTGACATTGTGTTTGTTTTTCTTAGAGTCAGTCGTTTTTTGTGTCAAATTTGTTTTATTGAGTCAAAATTTTGTTGGAGATTATGATCGTGTTCTTGAATCTGCTGTTTTGATTTTGCTTCTGAGTGTCCACTGTTACAGAATCAGCTACAGATCGACTAATGAAAAATCCAAAGGCTGACCAGTTAACTAGAAGACACACATGTTTCCAGCAGAGTTCTTTTAAA
>PKMM01016163.1:472575-560840 GCA_002933915.1 Eutrema heterophyllum | reverse complement strand
AAGTAAAATCAAGCTTAGCCAACAAAAGTGGCTGAAAAACCTAATTATAATGTTAAAACACGTTTTGGGGCTTCTTGTAATTATTCAAGACTTCTGGACCAAGGTGCAAACTCTCAAGACTTGTAAAAAGTCGAGTTTCCTGTTTTCATGTAGTTGGTATCGACCGACACTAAAGTAGTATCGACCGACACTAGTCACTGCTCGCCAGACTTGACTGTCTTCACGAAAACTGGCATAACTTTTGATCGCACCGTTGGAATGACCTCAAACCACTTCCAAATGAAAGCTAATCCAAAGATCTTTCTTGTGTCCAAATTTGAGCTCAATCCATCGGTGGGAAGTTCTTCAAATCTTCATTTAAAGTCGCGACTCGTGCTTTAGTGAGTATCGACCGATACTAAGGTAGTGTCGATCGATACTGAGGCTTCAAATCGGGTACTCAGCTACACGAACTTCTGTTTTGCTCCAAAATGCTCCAAAATGCTCCAGAAAGCCCCAATATCTCCAATTATGCTCCAAACGTGCTAAAACCTGTAAAAGACTCTAAAACACTACAAAATAGTAAAAAGACTCTATAAAACGGACCTATATCATGGCCTAAAAGGGGTAAAAACCATGATATATCATTAATCACAGCGATGAAACTGGCGATGAGGGGTTTAATTGAACGATGCTGCGAAATAATGTGTGTAGTCTGGGGAAGCTACGTATGCCTAAGGAGAAGTACATGGTGGTTAGTCTTGGAACTGGTTAGGTAACATTTGGGTGCTTGGGAAAAGGGTCATTGCAGTGTTTCATGAGCAGGTGAGTCTCCGTGTTTTCAAACCTCTTTCTCTGGTTTAGTCTTCTATTTGCTTGAGGGCAAGCAAAGGCTAAGTCTGGGGGAGTTGATATATCATGGTTTTTACCCCTTTTAAGCCATGATATAAGTCCGTTTTATAGAGTCTTTCTACTATTTTGTAGTGTTTTAGAGTCTTTTACAGGTTTTAGCACGTTTGGAGCATAATTGGAGATATTGGAGCTTTTTGGAGCATTTTGGAGCAAAATAGAAGCTCGTGTAGCTGAGTACCCGATTTAGAGTCTCAGTATCGATCGATACTGCCTAGTATCGGTCGATACTGCCTAGTATCGGTCGATACTGCCTAGTATCGGTCGATACTGCCTAGTATCGGTCGATACTGCCTAGTATCGGTCGATACTGCCTAGTATCGGTCGATACTCACTGCATCAAGACGGGTCGCGACTTTTGTGAAGAGTTGAAGAATTGCAAAATTGCCCAGAAAACTTTATTATTTACAATTTAGCCCAAAACTTGTTTTAGGAGTTTTAATTAGGTTTTTAGTCAATTTGGCTAGGAGAGTTCGGATTACACTTGATTTGATTCTGAGTTTTGTGAGAGAGCTTTTCAGAGGGAGACAAGTCTGAGACTCTGTTCGTCCGAGAGAAGATTTCGAACCCTCTTGTTACTCTCCTTTTTATTATTTATTTGAGTATTATTTCAGCCATGTTTATTGTCTCAATTATCATGTCTGAGTAGTTCTCTTGTTAGGTTCAGGGTTCTCATAAGGGTTTTCTCTGAATGTTAGGTTAATTGAATAATTAGGATTCACCATCTGAATTAGTTCTTCGCCCTAGGTTGTTCTCAAAGCTAATTCTAGACTGATCACCTAGAAGTTAGATCTTAGGATAATTGGTTAGGCACGAGAGTACGATTAATTACATGACAGAACCTAGAGTGAGCAAAATAACTATTCGCAAAGAGATTTGGTTTAGTTGTTTTGTGAACAAATCAAACTTGAACTAAAAGCTGGTTTAGACTTTAGGATTTGCAAAGAGATTTGGAATTTTAGGATTTAGACTTAGATAGTTTTCGCAACGAGAGTTGGTTAGCTATACTTTAGTGATTTGAGTTCAAGAATCGCGCCAAATCTGAATCATGTTAGTTAGTCTATCTACATTCATTGAATTCTTGAGAATTGCTCTGAATCTATCTTTCTTCCATTTGACTTACAACCCATCTAAATTACGTTTTGCTTTAAATTACATCTTTAGGTTTAGCTTAGTTCGAATCTATATAATCTATTGCGTGAATTCTTGAGTTCTTGTGTTCGACCCCTACTTATACTACAACCCTGCTTTAGTACTTTTTTGGGTATTAATTTGAGCATATCATGGGACATCTCCAGATTACGCCCAAACAAAGAAGAGATGGATCGACGATGTTGATGTTGTCTACTTTTTCCACAACATAAACAGTAACCACTGGATTGCATGTGAAATGGATCTGAAGAAAGAGATGATTGAGATTTACGATAGCATCATTCCCAAGAACTGGAAGAAAGTGGTCGACCAAGTGAGGCCATATGCGAAAATGGTTCCATATTGGATTAAAGCTTTCACACCAAAAGAGAAAAGAAAGGGTCGTAAATTGAATCATTTCAAACTTCACTATAACAAGCAGGTCCCACAAAACATTCAGAGAGGCGACTGTGGTGTCTATGCTATCAAGTTCGTGGAGTGCCTTGCATTGGGATACAAAATGGATGCTTTAAGTGACAACACAATCGCCGAAATCCGTTTGAAGCTTGCAGCGGAGATTTTTGACGAGGTTCCTGACGCAAACCCTCAGATGTCTGACCCAAGGCCTCACGGTCAAGACAAAGTCCGCATACCTAAGCATGCCACACAATCGTAGTTATTTATGTACTTAAATCCTTTTGTCGCAGACTTTTTATGTAGATACCTAATTTTCTTATTTGTATTGCAGACTTATTTATAACTGCATTGCAGACTTGTTTGTAACTGTACTGTAGACTTGCAGACTTATGTTAACTGACTTGCAGACTTATGTTAACTGACTTGCAGACTTATTTTGACGAGGTTGCAGACTTGTTTCATTTGTTGCAGACTTATGTTAACTGACTTGCAGACTTATTGTACCTTTGCCGACTTATATTGACAGTGTTGCAGACTTGTTTCATTTGTTGCAGACTTATTTTAACATAAGTCTGCAACAAATGAAACGGCACGTCTCCTTATTTTTAACTATCTTGCAGACATAAATTAAGAAAACTAAGTTTATTATGTACTGTAAAACTGGAAACAAAGCCATCATACAAATACAAATACACAACCACACGAGTCTTTAAACCATATTACAAAGTGAATAAAAAAATCACATGACACACGTACGCACATTATGTCCACTTTGTTTGTAATTGGAGCAAATGTGTTGCTTCCTCGGGACTTTCTTCTCCATTGCTTTCTCCAACGCAGATTTGTATCTAGAGTTCTTTGGCCTTCCAGGTGGTTGTTGAACTTCAGGAGGTAAACACAGTTTAGCAGCGACATGTTCAGGAATTGGTTGAGCTACATCACTTGGCATGATGCACATGGCGTAAGCGTTACTAAGGTAGTTCTTATAGTAGTACGGAGAAGTCAGACCAACACGGGACATTCTCTTAGCTTCTCCACCTGCAATTGCGTGAACACAAGGCAACTTACCCAAGTCAAACCTACGACATGTGCATTTATGTTCCTGTACATTAACAACATGTACATGCATCCCACTACTGACTTGTACTTGATCCGCATCTATTTCTTGCACGGTCAACAGCCTCAAATCATTAACACGTGGCTGCCAAAATGTAAATAAAATTAGTGAAGACTTATTACGTATGTCGCAAACTTATAACATATGTTGCAGACTTATAACATATGTCGCAAACTTATTAGATATGTCGCAGACTTATTAGATATGTCGCAGACTTATTAGATATGTTGCAGACTTATTAAGATATGTCGCAGACTTATTAGATATATCGCATAAGTATTAGATATGTCGCAAACTTATTACCTCTAGTAATTTCTCTGCAGCACGTGTGAGTGTTGTAGTCATTAAGCCTGCTTCACGCCTCCGCCCAAGGAACCATCTTGTTAACATGGACCGTATGGCGTCTAAGAGCTTAGAAATGGGTAGGTTCCTAGCATCCGATAGCACTCTATTTATTGACTCCGCTATGTTGGAAGTTAATATGTTGTACATGTGTCCTGGAAAATGAGCACGACTCCACACCTTCACATCAGCCTTCTGCAAATAAGAGTGAAGTGCAGGATTGATGTCTTTGATCGCATTGAATGTAGCATTGAAATCCGATATCTTATATGCGTTTGCTGCTTTTTTAACCAACCGAAACGCATCACGTCCTTTAAACCTCGTTTTTATGTTCTTGTACATATGATATGTACATATACCACGACTCGCCAATGGATACACCTTTTTAATGGCCTTCGATATCGATATATGCCTGTCAGAAATGATGGAGAGACTAACATCATCTGGAATCACACAACTAAGCTGTGTAAAGAACCATTCCCATGATGCATCATTCTCCATGTCAACTACGGCAAATGCTATTGGGAAAATATTAAAGTTCCCATCCTGACATGTTGCGAGAAGGAGTGTTCCTTTATATTTCCCTCGGAGATATGTCCCATCAACAACAACAACTTTGCGCATGTACTGAAAGCCGTTTATGCTTGCACCAAATGAGATGAATAAATACTTGAATCGATCTTTTGCATCGACTTCAAGACACGTATAAGTTCCAGGATTAGCTATTCGTATCAAGTATAAGTACGAAGGTATTTGCTCATATCCACTCTCCGGTGAACCCATTGCCAAAAGTCGTGCATGCTTTAAGGCTCGATAAGCTTTCTAGTATTCCATTTGTCACATTCATAAAACAATAAGTCTGCGGCAAAGGAATACAAATCTGCTACAAAACAAAATAAGTCTGCGACAAGGATAAAACAAAACTGCAACTGAACAGATAAGTCTGCGACAACTGAACAAAATAGGTCTGCAACAAAACAAAATAATTCTACAATAAACAAAACAAGTCTGTGATACATGATGACTGCAGCCATACCTTAATACCATATCGGTTGTTCAGAGCATCTGCAACATGACTAGGTAACACTTTTGAACCGATACCACCCACAAAATCCTTATACAGTTGTCCCAAAATCTCGTGTGTAGCTTGGCGACAACGGGCTCCACGGTCTGTCACAGAACATGTATGTTCTTTAAAGTATACTTTTATAAAGAAATATGGAGAATCTCCAACTGTAGTAGCTCGGACTCTCCATGTGCATCCTTCTATCCAACATCGAACAATTAATAAGATTGGCGTTGAATAATCAACGTTAAAATCAAACTTCTTGCGCAACAGAAAGAATCTTCAACCTCATCTCCAATGCGTCTTTGTTATCATACCTTTGTCCGACCGATATATCCAACGAAGTCATTTCCATTTTTCGGTAATCTTCATCAACTTTGTTATCATTCCTTTGTGCCCTTTTTGGTGTGGCACTCTTGCTTTCTTTTCCTTCTCTTCCTCCTCACGAAGTTTTCCATATAGACAGTAATCCTCATCACCAGAACTAGCACCATCCGGATCGTCGCAACAATCAAACCTGTATTGGTCCTCGTTGTCCTCATCCTCATCACCAGAACTAGCATCACCTTCTTCTTTTGCATTACCATCAAATTCAACTTCTATTTTTGCTCGCTTCAGCGATGGTCTACCTTGTGCACGGTTGTCTTCACCATCTTCACGCTTTTGAGCGTCCTTTAACTCCAATGATACCTCCTTATCTGATACACATAGCCGCAACGTATCTGATTTGAATTATTCAACAAAAACCTTGCAATTGTCTCGTATTACCAACAAAGACAGGAGGAGTGTCTACTGGTAACTTGACCAATATCTTCTTCGGAAACATGTAGCTCAATTCGACTTCGTACTTATTCTTATCAACTCCATAATCCTCGTAAACCATTTGAATGAACTCGTCGAACGAAGTTGCAGCATTGGTTCCAAGAACTCGAGAACCTCTACTACTATCGACAATAAAAATCCATCTACTCTTCTCAAATCTCCAATTACCCCAAACCAATATAATTTGCAACATTATCGGTGATAGGCGGCGACGATTGATATATCATGGTTTTTACCCGTTTTTAACCATGATATAAGTCTTATTTATAGTCTTTCTAGTATTTTGGAGTCTTTTTGAGTCTTTTCAGGTTTTCGGTGACTTTGGGAGAAATGAGCCGTTTTGGGTGAAAATGAGCATATGGAGATGTAGAATCATGCAGAGACGTCAGAAGTTTGGCATTCGTTGAAGAACTTCCCACCGATGGATTGAGCTCAAAATTTGATACACGACAGAACAATGGATTAGCTTTCATTTGGAAGTGGTTTGAGGCCATTCCAACGGTGCGATCAAAAGTTATGTTAGTTTTTGTGAAGACAGTCTAGTCTGGCGAGCAGAAGAATCAGTGTGTCGATCGATACCACTAATGGTGTCGGTCGATACCGACTGCAGGAAAACAGGAAACACGAGTTTTTACAAGTCTGGAGAGTTTGCACCTTGGTCCAGAAGTCTTTAATTATTACAAGAAGCCCCAGAACGTGTTTTAGCATTATAATTAGGTTTTTCAGCCACTTTTGTTGGCTAGGCATTATTTTACTCTGGTTTTTGTGAGAGAGCTCTCTGAGGGAGACAAGTCTGAAACTCTGTTCTACCGAGAGAAGATTTCGAACCCTTTTGTTACTCTCTTCTTTATTATTTATTCAGAGATTTATTCAATCATGTTTATTGTTTCAATCTCCATATCTGAGTAGATCCACTTTAGGTTTAGGGTTTTCTCATAAAAGATTTCATTGAGTGCTGGTAATTGATTGGTTATGATTCATAATCTGAATTAGTTCTTCACCTTAGGTTGTTCTCAAAGCTAATTCTAGGTTGACGAATCTGGAACTTATATATTAGGTTAATCGATTAGGCACGACAGTGCAATTGATAATCTGACAGAACTTAGGGTGAGCAAAATAGCTATCCGCAAAAAGATTTGGTTTAGTTGTTTTGTGAACATATCAAACCTGGACTTTAAAGCTGGTTTAGATCATTAGGATTTGCAAAGAGATTTAGGATTCTGGGATTTAGATTTAGATAATTCTCGCAACGACAGTTGGTTAATTATAGTTTAGTGATTTGAGTTCAAGAACCGTGCATAACCTGAATCCCGATTAATTGGTTATTCTGCATTCTCTGATTTCATGAGAAATACCCTGAACCTATCTCTCCTCCATTGAATTACAACTCTTAATTTCGTTTATTGCTTTCTGTTCAATTGAATCGCTTAGCGTAATTCGAATCTAATTGGTCTATTGGGTGATTTCTTGAGTCTCTGTGGTTCGACCCCTAATATACTGCAACTACAGTTGTTAGTACTTTAGGGTATTAATTTTGAGCTTATCAAAATTTGGCGCCGTTACCGGGGACTCTAAATTTGTCATTAGATTTCAGCTTAAGAATTTCGACTAAGTTCGACGGTGTCGATCGATACCCAACTGGTGTCGGTTGATACTCGTCTTATTTTTTTTGTTTTTTTATTTTTGTTACTTACGTGCTTTGACTTTTGTGTTTCAGGTGTATGCCTAATCGCGAAACCAGAAGTAACAAGAGCACTCAGCTAGTTAATCTTTCCAACGAGGAACTAGCACTTTTGGAACGCACAAACAGGAAAGCAAAGAAGCCAGCAAAGATGAACAATCCAGTGGTTTTGGTTCGTGATGATGCTGGAGCTTTCAAAGACCGAGAGGGTCATTTGTGCAATGAGAGAGGGCAACGACTTGATGGAGAGGGAAACATCATTCCCCCTCCAGCTGTTGTTGAGGAGATTGTCGCTGGGAATGTTAGGAATGATGTGGTTGATCGTGGTAGGACAATTGGTGAGTACAACAGGCCTGATCAGTTCTATGCCAATCGATTAGCGATTCGAGCCCCTGCTTTTCAGAGGAATGACTTTGAGCTGAAACCTGCATACTTCACTCTTGTGGGTCAGCATCCTTTTCATGGTCTTCCTCATGAGCACCCCATGGATCATATTGAGAGGTTTGAGGATTTGGTCACTAGCATCAAGTACAATGGAGTGTCCAATGATTACCTCTTCTGTAAGCTTTTCCCATATTCTCTTGGTGGGGATGTAGCTTACTGGCTGAAGCAGTTGCCTCCTGGATCACTGACTACTTGGGAGGAGACTAAGAACGCGTTCCTGAACAATTTTTATGATGATGCGAGATCCGAAGAGCTCAGGAACAAGATCTCCCAGTTTTCTCAAGGACCAACTGAGGCGTTTAAGGCTGCTTGGATCAGATTCAGATCATATCAGAGAGATTGTCCACATCACGGGTTTACTAAGGTTCAGTTGCTGAGTATTTTCTTCAGAGGGGTTGATTGGAGGTATCAGATGGCTTTGGATGCTGCGAGTAATGGAAACTTCAACACTAGGTATCCTGATGATGCTTATGTGCTTATTGAGAACTTGGCATCTAGCAATAGTACCAAGAATGCTGACATGGAGCGCAAGAAGCAGGCTGGTAACTTGGATGGCAGTCAAATTGCTGAGGTTCAAGCTAAGCTGGATTCGGTGCACAATCTCTTCATGGGAAAGACCAAGAAAGCTGTCCACTTTGTTGCTGATGTCAAGAACTTTGATGAAGATGAAGTGGAAGATGTTAACTACATTGGTGGAGCTGGTTTTGGAACAAATCGATTTGCCCAGAAACCATTCCAGAGCAGTGGCTAGACCCGCACCTATGGGAATTCGTCCTATCAATCTCCACCACTTAAAAATCCTGAGAGAAAAGTTGAGTCTATGCTTGAACAGCTTCTTGAGGGACAACAGAAGATGACCGCATACTTTAATGGGAAGATGGATGCCATGTATGCAGATCTGAACGGGAAAATTAAGTCTCTCAACACTCATCAGAAGATGCTGGAAACTCAAATAGCCCAAACTGCAAGTGCTGTGAAGAGGCAAGAAGGTTTTCTTCCAGGGAAAACAGAAGATCCAAGGGCATACGTCAATGCAATCACCTTAAGAGGTCACTGATGTGGTGGAAAAGGGTTTGAATGCAGAAAAATTTGTGGAGTTAAAAGAGATTGAAGATGATTTTGAGCGTCTGCCTCCAGTATCGAGCGACACCTCTACCAATGTCGATCGATACCAACCTGAAGAGACGACCCAAAAGCCTTGTGTCGAGCGACACCAACCTGGTGTCGGTCGACACCCCTCGCAAACTGAGCCAGAAACTGTGAAAACACCCAAGATTGTTGAGGAAAGGGTTTACAAGCCTAAGTTGCCATATCCTATACCACCTAGACACCTCAGAGGTCCCATCTCTGCAGAGAAGTTGCTCGGGTTTGAGAAGATGGTAAGGAGGATTCCCCATACGTTGTCTTTTGAAGAAGCTTTGGAATACCGCCCTTTGCTTAGTCACTTCCGAGATTGCAGAGAAACTCTAGAAGAGATCGAGCCACTCTTCGTCAAGGCAAGAAGCACACCACCACCATTGAAGCAGTTAACTAAGAGAGAAGACCCTAGAAAATTTTAAGTTTCATGCTCTATCTCTGGAGTTGAATTCAAAGAATCTCTCGTTGATTCAGGGTCTAGCGTCAATGTCATGTCAAGGGCAATTGCAGAGAGGTTGGGAATTGCTGATATACGATCTCCTAAGATGTCTCTTATATTCGCGAACTCTTCCACCTTAGTTCCATATGGTACAATCCCTGATTTGCTTGTTAAAGTAGGAGATTGTCTGGTTCCTACTGATTTTCAGGTTGTGGAGATGAGTGCAAGATCTAGTACGCCTTTGATTCTTGGAAGACCGTTCATGGCTACAGTTGGTGCAGTTATAGACACGCCCAGTAAGAGAATCTCATTCTCATACATTGACAAGGAGATCTCCTATAAAGTCATCCCTTCTGGAAGAGCTCCCAAACATATCTCTTGCATCACCGTTGTTACAGGAGAGACGTTGATGGTTGATCTTTTGGAAGAGCCTTATGATGAGCCAACTGTCATAGACGTTTTAGATGGTCCTTCTATCATCACCAAGAGAGACATCACAACGGCTAAGGCAAAGAAGAAGGTGAAGAGCAAAAGAGTCAAGGGTGCAGCCTATATGACTTTACTCCCTCAGAAGTGTGATGGAGATTCGATTGAGTATAAGGTGAAGTGCAAAGGAACTTCAAAACCATTCTCTAAGGTCAGAGTTATTCTTACTTCGGAGCTGAAAGAGAAAGGAAAGGAGGTTGTGGAGAGCATGTTGAGCAGAACTCTGAAGCTGGAAGTGTCTAGTTGTAGAACTTGCCTGGGAGTAAGTTCTTAATTTTCTCCTGACTGATCACCTGAGCCAAAGTCAAGCTAATGACTAAAAACAAGCGCTTGGTGGGAGGCAACCCCCTGGTGAGTCTGTATATAAGTCTTTTATTTTTGTCATTTTTTTTTTCGTTTTTGTGTCTTGTGTCTTTGTGTGAATCAGATGAACAGGTGATGTGTCGACCGATACCATTCTGGTATCGATCGACACAAGGAGGAGCAGAGATTGCATCAACCCATGATCCGAGTATCGATCGATACCAGTAATGGTATCGGTCGATACCCCACGCGCAGGTAAGTTTCCTTTTCAAACCCTTGGGTTTTCTCTTTCTCTCCACAGCCTCCATCGATTCCACTCAGTTCTTTTGGTTTCTTTTACCAACTCTAGGCTAAATAACACTGGGGACAGTGTTGTTCAAGTCTGGGGGAGGTAGTTGCTGACAATGTTTTTGTTTTTCTTAGAGTCAGTCGTTTTTGAGTCAAATGTTGTTTATTGAGTCAAAACTTGTTGGAGATGATGATCTTTTTCTTGAATCTATTGTTCTGACTTTACTTCTATGACCATTGTTACAGAATCAGTTCTAGATCAGACTAATGAAAAATCCAAAGGCTGACCAGTTAACTAGAAGACACCCATGTTTCCAGCAGAGTTCATTCGAGCCTGAGCCAAATTTTTGCACTTCATCGATGTGGTTGATGTCCATAGAACTTGATTCCTCATTCATATATGACAAAGGAACCCATGTGTTTAAAGTAATGGTATCTCTCTCCCCTGTTATAAGTTAATAAATAAGAGCACAAAAAGATGAAATGATTTTCTTCTGAGTAGAGGGCTAGGAAAATTTCCAGCAATCTCATTATTCTACTTGTGAAGGAATGATCACACAAAGGTTGGAAGCGAGGTTAGGAAAATTTCCCGTGATACCAGTATTCGCCTACGCCTTTGATACATAGAGAGGGAAGAACTGGGGATTCGGTGGCAAACACCATCAATACTCGCGTTTCAGACCTTAATGTGTATATGCGGATCTAAAAAAAAGAACATGATAAGAAACAAGTCTGGGGGAGAGGAAACAATACCAAAAAGTGTGAAACTTGGGTGGTTCTTTTGTCATGATATTGTATGAGAAAGAGTCTAGAAGGTTCTTGGCATTGATTACAGCGATGAAACTGGCGATGAAGGCTTTATTGGACAATGCTGCGAAATAATGTGTGTAGTCTGGGAAGCTACGAATGTCTACGGAGAAGTACATGGTGGTTAGATCTGGAACTGGTTAGGTGATATGTGGAGCACTAAGAAAAAGGGTCATTGCAATGTTTCAAGAACAAGTGAGTCTCCGTGTTTTTCAAACCTCTTTCTCTTGTTTAGCTTTCTGTTTGCTTGAGGGCAAGCAAAGGCTAAGTCTGGGGGAGTTGATATATCATGGTTTTTACCCGTTTTTAACTATGATATAAGTCTTATTTATAGAGTCTTTCTAGTATTTTTGAGTCTTTTCAGGTTTTAGGTGACTTTGGGAGAAAGGAGCCGTTTTGGGTGAAAATGAGCATATGGAGATGTAGAATCATGCAGAGACGTCAGAAGTTTGGCATTCGTTGAAGAACTTCCAACCGATGGATTGAGCTCAAATTTTGATACAAGACAGATCAATGGATTAGCTTTCATTTGGAAGTGGTTTGAGGCCATTCCAACGGTGCGATCAAAAGTTATGCCAGTTTTTGTGAAGACAGTCTAGTCTGGCGAGCAGAAGAATCAGTGTGTCGATCGATACCACTAATGGTCTACCTTGTGCACGGTTGTCTTCACCATCTTCACGCTTTTGAGCGTCCTTTAACTCCAATGATACCTCCTTATCTGATACACATAGCCGCAACGTATCTGATTTGAATTATTCAAAAAAACCTTGCAATTGTCTCGTATTACCAACAAAGACAGGAGGAGTGTCTACTGGTAACTTGACCAATATCTTCTTCGGAAACATGTAGCTCAATTCGACTTCGTACTTATTCTTATCAACTCCATAATCCTCGTAAACCATTTGAATGAACTCGTCGAACGAAGTTGCAGTATTGGTTCCAAGAACTCGAGAACCTCTACTACTATCGACAATAAAAATCCATCTACTCTTCTCAAATCTCCAATTACCCCAAACCAATATAATTTGCAACATTATCGGTGATAGGCGGCGACGATTGATATATCATGGTTTTTACCCGTTTTTAACCATGATATAAGTCTTATTTATAGTCTTTCTAGTATTTTGGAGTCTTTTTGAGTCTTTTCAGGTTTTCGGTGACTTTGGGAGAAATGAGCCGTTTTGGGTGAAAATGAGCATATGGAGATGTAGAATCATGCAGAGACGTCAGAAGTTTGGCATTCGTTGAAGAACTTCCCACCGATGGATTGAGCTCAAAATTTGATACACGACAGAACAATGGATTAGCTTTCATTTGGTGCGATCAAAAGTTATGCCAGTTTTTGTGAAGACAGTCTAGTCTGGCGAGCAGAAGAATCAGTGTGTCGATCGATACCACTAATGGTGTCGGTCGATACCGACTGCAGGAAAACAGGAAAAACGACTTTTTACAAGTCTGGAGAGTTTGCACCTTGGTCCAGAAGTCTTTAATTATTACAAGAAGCCCCAGAACGTGTTTTAGCATTATAATTAGGTTTTTCAGCCACTTTTGTTGGCTAGGCATTATTTTACTCTGGTTTTTGTGAGAGAGCTCTCTGAGGGAGACAAGTCTGAAACTTTGTTCTACCGAGAGAAGATTTCGAACCCTTTTGTTACTCTCTTCTTTATTATTTATTCAGAGATTTATTCAATCATGTTTATTGTTTCAATCTCCATGTCTGAGTAGATCCACTTTAGGTTTAGGGTTTTCTCATAAAGGATTTCATTGAGTGCTGGTAATTGATTGGTTAGGATTCATAATCTGAATTAGTTCTTCACCTTAGGTTGTTCTCAAAGCTAATTCTAGGTTGACGAATCTGGAACTTAGATCTTAGGTTAATCGATTAGGCACGACAGTGCAATTGATAATCTGACATAACTTAGGGTGAGCAAATTAGCTATCCGCAAAGAGATTTGGTTTAGTTGTTTTGTGAACATATCAAACCTGGACTTTAAAGCTGGTTTAGATCTTTAGGATTTGCAAAGAGATTTGGGATTCTGGGATTTAGATTTAGATAATTCTCGCAACGACAGTTGGTTAATTATAGCTTAGTGATTTGAGTTCAAGAACCGTGCATAACCTGAATCCTGATTAATTGGTTATTCTGCATTCTCTGATTTCCTGAGAAATACCCTGAACCTATTTCTCCTCCATTGAATTACAACTCTTAATTTCGTTTATTGCTTTCTGTTAAATTGAATCGCTTAGCGTAATTAGAATTTAATTGGTCTATTGGGTGATTTCTTGAGTCTCTGTGGTTCGACCCCTAATATACTACAACTACAGCTGTTAGTACTTTAGGGTATTAATTTTGAACTTATCAAAATTTGGAGAACGAGATCGGCGGCGACCATAGACAACGGGATCGGGGCGGCGACGACGACAGACAACGGGATCGGCGGAGATAGATAAAGTTTTAAAATTTGAGAATGGCAGAGATAGATTATCGGTGACAATGGAGAACGAGATCGGCCGCCGTACATAACTCTAATGGTGCAGTGGCATTTTTCTTAAATTTGTTACTTATTAGAAACATCTCGAAGTTCGAAATAAGTCTGCAACACATTCAATAAGTCTAACAAGTCTGCGACAAACAAAGTGTTATTCTAGTCAGAAAACAAGTCTACAACACAGTCTAATAAGTCTGCAGTTTTTAATGCCACGTAAGCAATTTACAAATAAGTCTGCGACGTTGAGCATCAAATCTGCGACATTGTAAATAAATCTGCGACAAGCGAAGTTATTTCAGTAAGACCTTTTAGGTGTCGCAGACTTAGTATTTTTGTCGCAGATTTTCCAAAAGTCTGCAACAAAGCATTTAAGTTTGCAACAAACAACTGCAGATTTTTTATAAGTCTGCAAATGAACTTAAGTCTGCGACATAGGGAATAAATATGCGTAATAAGTCTGCGATCAAAATAAGTCTGCAACAAAGCACATTAAGTCTGCGTCGAAAAGTCTACAACACGCATAATAAGTCTGCAGATGTGCACAGACTTAATAAGTCTGCAACATTGAAAAATAAATATGCATATTAAGTATGCAGATCTGCGCATATTTATTAAGTCTGTATAACAAGTCTGCGCATAAATGTTATTATATGTTATTCTAGTTTTTTTCCCTTAATCTTAAGCATAAATTTATGAAACTGAACAAAAAAAAACAAATAGAAGAATCGGAGCATCAGTTTTAAAAAGCTCTATTTAAATAATCCGCATGTTTAATGGGAAGCACCGTTGTAGTGCAAAAAAATCGTCATCTGCTCCGATTCGCTCAATCGATTTTCAATCATAATATAAGAACTAGATTCCGAAACAAAAAAAAAAGCAAAAATATCGTACAACGCAGTCGAATTAGAAGAAGAAGAAGAAGAGTAGGTACCTGAGATTGAATTTTTGATGTCTCAGAATTCGAAGAGAATGAGAAATTCTTGTTTAGGGATTCCATATTGAGATCAGGGTTTAGAATAGGGGGAAAAATCGGATAAGTGGGAAGCTGAAAAAACATAGGCTCGGGTTTGGTAATATATAGGTTTGGTTACTTCGGTTACAACTTCGGGTATCGGGTATTATCTGAACCGAACAGATACTGATGTGTGTGCATTTTGCATCATTCTCACTTATTTTTTCTTATATTTTGCATCCATCTTTGCATCCATTTCATCATCATTCATGCATTTTGGTCTAGAATTCTGATATCATGCATTTTAGAGTTATAGGTGTGTCTCTTTGCATTTTCATTGCATTTTGGGTCATTTTTAGGTGTTTTGGAGCATGGAGATATATGGAGACTTGAAATGGGGGAGAAATGAGTCAAGATGATCAAGAAAATGATGAAGGACATGCTTTTAGATGTAAAGTGTAGAAGGAAAATGCATATGCCATCCAAAGTGACTGAAATATTGGTTCAGATGAAGGCTTTTCATTTGGATTTAACTTCGGAGATCTTGATGAAAGTCATAGCTAATCGAGTTAGCTTTCGTTTGGAGCTGGTTTCAAGTCATTCCGAACAGCGGTTCAAAAGATACGGCAAATTTTGGCAAGCACATTTCCGTCTGGAATTCCAATATACCAGAACCGCTCGATTGCTCCCTCGATCGTGGCCGGCAGGGCAAACCAATCGACCGGTCTATCGACCGAGCAGGTCGATCGAAAACCACATTTGACCCAAACCCGCCGGGTCAACACCCGGTTTGTCCCGGGTTGACCCGGTTCGACCCTCTTTACTATTTAAGTGTTCTAGACCTATTTTTTTAGCAAGTTTTCTTCTCTCTAGAGTTGGGTTTTGATCCAAACTCTTCTCTTGATCTTTTTGGATGATCTTCATGTTCTTATGCCACTGTAGTGAAGGATTCTTCACGTCTATCTCTTATCTTTATGTTTATGTCTTTTCTTTTTATTTTTCTTTATGTTTAAAAACTAGTTTTTAGTTGGATCATGGATTATGCTTGATTAGGATGATTTGATGGTTAAATGATGATGGTTTAGGTTGCATCTTATTAGACCCTTCATTTAGGTTGCTCTTAATGCTAGATTTGGCTTTATCTTTTAAAATTTAGAACTTAGGCATTTCATGCCCGGAAGGTGTTTGTGAAAATGTTTGAACTAAACCTTTTATGAGCTTTACATACCTAGCCAATGAGAGTTGATGGTTAGGGTGTTTAGTGAACTAATTTGAATTATTTCTTAATGCTTGTTGATTACTTAATCACAAATGGAAATATGTTCTTGATTAAGTAATAACAAAGTGATTAGTGCCATGGAAATGAATTAGTCATATTTGTGAATTCCATGTTCTAGGTTGGGGCCTAATTCAATCTTTCGCATCATTCTTTGATTATTAGCTCATTCTTTGATTGTTAGCGCATTCTTATGATAGTTAAATCCATAGTCTAATGCTTTTATCTTATTTTAATTCTTGCATTTAACTTTCTTAGTTTGTAAACTTAAAAACCCAAAAAGATTTGCTCTAGATTAAGAAGTTTCTTGCATTCTTAGTGCTTCAATCTTAACCTCATATGGATTGACATCTCAAGTGCTACAATGACATGAATACACTTGGAAATTGAAATCGAAAATATCCTCTATTAGATACCCGAAGTTACTCAGCCTACAGACCCATTTGGGTATTTTTATAGATTCGAACCCGAACCGAACCGACTTATTCGGGTCGGTTCCGGTTCGGTTTTTCGGGTTTGATATTATGCTCAGGGCTACCCATAGCTCCGCTCCCGAGGCGGTCTTTTGAATGAATATTGAGTATTGCTTCAGAAAACTAAATGATAGCTGGGAAAAACTGTCAATAGACCGTTCTTCCAATCGTGAGACCAATCAAGGGCTGACCCTGCGAGGTGCTCTGCGAAGAGTTTACAAAATCCAACATTCTTTTCATACTCATTGAAATGAACTCTTCCAACTACGATCCTAAACGCGGTTAAATGTGATTTAGGATCCGTTTTTCCTTCATAGACAGGGAGCTTAAATCAGAATTGAGAATGGAGTTCGCTTAGTTTCTTTAACTACGCGATCGATCTTAGGTGCTGCACTAGTGGCATTATGGACTATCGAATTGACATCTCGCAGCCCATCCTTAGTTTCTGCCAGCATCCGATGGAAGTATTCCATATTCGCAGGATCTATATCCCTTCTAGGGTTGCCAACGAGCTGGTCGCGGTTCCCTGACATTTGAAGACCACACTGGTCTTGTTCGTTCCTTCGCTCGGGATCCGGGGTCAAGACAGGTCTTTGATCCGGGTTTCACGGGTGTGAATTAAGCGGACTTTGATCCGGGTTCCGGGAATGCAAATTCAACAGACTAAAAGGAGGTGGTGGAGGAAAACTCGACGGATCGACCCATACTCCATCCCTCGAAGGTATCTACGCACTTTCGCTGTTCTAATCGTGATGGAACGTACCGGTCCCTAGGTGAGATAAACTCGGAGACGTGGTACTATTTCCTTTACTTCCCAGTGGCATAGTGGGTGTCGGTGTTGGTGAAACACCTTGTGGTGGCGGAACTCGCGTTCATACCACCTATGAGTAGAGCTCGTCAAATGACTGGATCAATACCGCATGATTGATGAAACATGTTTTACCACATCAATTACCCTAATGTGTACACTACCGCAATCATAACGGTATGTTGTTTTAGTACTTAGGGATCGAATCCACAGAGAGAAAGATTAGCACAATAAGAATACAAGAAACTACTCAAGCTAAGCTAAACGTTTTTGGTTTTTGTTTTTAAAGAACTAATTACGATAAAACTAAAAATAAAAGACAGAAAATAAAAACATACAGAAATGACAATTTAACTGCAAGCTAATTTTAAGAACACAGAATTAAAAAACACAAGACACTAAAATTGAGTTTGATCAAGAAAATGAAGTTATGGATTGTAGGAAATGGTATTCGATTAGGAGTTTTTGATGATTCACTACTGATGTTTCTAATCACTCAATGAGCTTATTCGATGGCAAGGAACACACAAATAGCTTAACTCACTCCCATGATGCTAAACCATTTATTGATAATTTGAATTATCTAATTTCTCAATTGCAACCAAATAATCAACAAGCATAAAACGTAAGTCCTATTTAGCTAATTAATGATCCTTAGTCACGATTTCCACCTTGCTAAGCATCAAAAACATGTTAAGAAATCTTCTAGACAATTTATCAATCTCTTCCAAGTGTAAATCGACCATGATCTAGAGATTGAGTAGCTAGTTCAATCATATCTTTAAGACCACTTTTAAACACGAGAATTTCCATAATCTTGTTCTAAACATCAAAAGATCATCATATATTCTTCCAAATCAACCATTCCCACAATCCATAATAAGACTACTCACACATAACTAAATCACAAAAGAAAACCGTACAAAAGCAAGACATAATCAAGATAGGAAAGAAAGTAGAAGAAGATTCAAGAAAACTTCTCTAGATCATCAAGGAGTTGCAAATCTTCAAGAGAAATGGAAGAACAAGGTTTTCTTATACAAGAGTTTACTTCAATAATAAAAAGGATACATCCATTTGGCTCAAAGCCAGTTATTTAAAAGGTCTTGGTTGACCAAAGTCACCAAAAGTTTGGTGAAATAGTTAAAAACACGTTTTTACACTATTTTCGGAGGCTGGTTTTCGGTTTGATATGTCTTCACTAAATCGGTCATAACTCTTGCACCACAGCTCGGAACTACTTGAAACCACCTCCAAACGACATCTAACTCCATTATCTAAAACTTTTATGAAGATTTCCGAAGGTAAATCCAAATGTAAACACTTCATCTGAGTCGACCTTTAAAGCACTTCGGGTGGTTTCGGCCCAAAAAATGGTCACGGTGTGAGTTCGATCATTCCAGAGGGGATCGATCGATCTCAAACTTTGAGATCGGTCGTTCTGGTCGAACAATGGTCGTTCCAGAAATTTACGGTTTGTTGGATCGATCGTTCCGATCTTTTTGGTTGCCCGACTGGTCTGTCATCACGAACATTAGCATAACTTTTTATCGCATCGTTGGAATTGTCTCAAACCACTTCCAAATGAAATCTTATCCATTGATCTATCTTGAGTTAAAATATGAGCTCCATCCATCGGTGGTAAGTCCTTTATCGAATGCCAAACTTCTGACGTCTCTGCATGATCATGCATCTCTGTATACCGTAATGACCTTTTATGATGGCTAACCTCACTCCTCACTCCTCTGACTCTAAGATAACCTGAAAATGGCTCAAACAAGCCAAAAAGAAAACAAAGGCAACCTAGGACATCTAAAATGCAATGCAATGCAAATTGGACTGTCATCAGAAATATTGGCATAACTTTTGATCGCACCGTTGGAATGGTCTCAAACCACTTTCAAATGAAAGTTTATCCATTGATCTATCTCGTGTTAAAATATGGGCTCAATCCAACGGTGGTAAGTCCTTCATCGAATGCCAAACTTCTGACGTCTCTGCATGATCATGCATCTCTATGTACCGCAATGACCTTTTATGATGGCAATCCTCACTCCTCACTCCTCACTCCTCACTCCTCACTCCTCACTCATCTGACTCCAAGAACACCTGAAAATGGCTCAAACAAGCCAAAAAAATGCAAAGACAACCTAGGACATCTAAAATGCAATGCAAATGAGGCTCAAATGCATGAAAACATCTCAAAAACAAAACAAATTGAGATTGAAACATATGAAAATGAAACCTTAAAAACATGTAAGATATGGTCTTATCAATGATCTGAAATCACTTTTCCAAGTTTTTGTTCATTGCGAACATTGCTCCTTCAACCATCGTGGTCAGGTAGCTGGTAACCTTGTCCAGGGCTTCCCGGATGACTGCATGCTCTTCCACGGTGGTTCTTCTGCATTGGAGTTAGACTTGCATATCCCCTCCTTCTAGCTCCAAATGTTGTACATGGAATTACAACAGTCAAAATTTGTAAATAAGAATAAACGGAGGACTTCAGCTTATCTTTGATAACAAAAGAACTGAGGGACTATTGAGCAATAAACAAAACGGATCTAAAAGCGATTTGAAAAAAGAATTACTAAGTGTTTAGGTGTGTAGTGCTAGTTGCGGAAAGAAGAAGTTGTGTTGCTATTTGCCCTCGTCTTTGTTTTATACTCTAAGATCATGTTTAACATTACTGTTTTACTCCGTGTTATTCGCCATGAATGGTCTTTAATGCGGAGGATCCGGTCATTACGTCTATGCGCCTTAAATCACCGGTTTGAATGAGTTTTTGGTCTCGTCGGGGTTGACTAACGGTTCTGCATTTAATCCTCTTTGACCGTAAACTTCACCCCGTTGGGCTTTTCAACTCGGCTCGTCACCTCGTTTGCATCTTTGACTTCATCGGACCATTTTTACCATTAATTTATTAGGCACATTTTACTGGGTTTGTATGCTTATATCTCCATGCGTGGGCACTAGTTTGTAATTAAAATAAAATAGTTTCACAATGTTATTATTGATTTTTTATATGTATTGAAAATTTTTTATGAGTTCAAATTTAATCACAGCATTTTAAAACTATCAAATAGACCAGATAGGTTATCCTTTATTTAAATTTAGATGGCTTGGACTAAAAAAAAAACGGAAATTTTCCATCCTACACGTATGTATATCTCCTTGGAGACTCCTAGTTATATCCGATTTTTTTTTATGTCTTCAGTGCGGTGATTAGAGCTTGGGCTCTTTTGAGATTTTGAACCTTTGAAACTGTAAAGTGTATGTTGGAGATATATATTTGCTCTTCCGAGTCTTTTTCAAATATATTCAAAGTTGCGATGGGTTGATCGGCCAATAAAGCTATTTCCAACTTGTGATAGGTGAAAGTGACATCTCATTGCGCATAGGGAAGACAAAGGTATGAGAAGGCTCTGGCGACCCTTCAGCAAGAAATCCGCTGCACCTGGTACGGACCCTGCACCCTTCTGATTCACCAGAAGAACTTGTCGAGCAGCTGGCGAGTAGGACAAGAAAAATAGGTAAAACACTTGAAAGCGTCATACCGGATCAATCCAGAGAATCCACACCCGACTCGGCTACTAAATGCATGATTCGGTATTATGGCATTCCTATAAATACTCGTCCCTCTCCATAAGGAAGGGATCCAGATTTTTCATACAAGTTTCATTATAATTTTCTCTCAGCTTCAGTCTCTCTCTAAAACCTCTTTAAACCCATAGCATTTTTCGGCCTTGAGACCTAGTCTTAACCTCGATTTACGGCCATTTCATCGTTCTTCACACCACATTTTTGGTCATCTCTTTTACTAAAGTTCCACTCAAATCAGTCGTTATTCCGTAGATCTACCTTCTTTCGGACTCGGAGATACGCAGTTTTTTTCTTCTCGTTTTTTTACTCTTATTTTTTCTGGTTTACGACGCCTCACTTTGTGGTTTTTTATCTTATTTTGGTGACTTAAGCGTTGAAGAATACTCAGAAAACACATTTTCATCGTGTTTTCATAACTTCGATAAGGTTGCTTGTTTTGCAGGAGACTCGCTCCTAAAAAGACTAAAAACCTCCTAAACATTTTTTTAATATATTTTCCTTTTTGTTAATTCAAAAAATAAAAGAAAAACTTAAATAATCAAAATCTACTGTTTTATTAAATAAAGTTATATTTGTATGTAATTAACATCGTGATGATTAACTTGAGCGACACGTATAAAACTGACATCTCGAATAATGTTAAAGATATCGTCCGTTTATCAAATTAAGTTGTCAATCTAATTGTATGTTTGCCACTTTGCTATTTTGCTTGGTCTGGACTATTTGGTGTGAATAAGACAGAATTGTGTTTCTTCTTTGCCGGACAATATAGTACTATTAAAACAGGGTAACATACGTGTCCAACAAAAAAAAATTACAATTTAATCTATTCTTATTCTGGATAACTACTATTCCCTTCTTTTTATTCATGTTGCCAAACAGAATATTATTTATAATTCAAAATAAACATGGTAAAATTTTCAAATGCAATATTACTGTTTGGGGATAAATTTCCAAAAACAAACATGGTAAATTTCGCGTATTTAAAATTTCCAAATCCCATGCAATTTAATAATTTCATATATAAATTATAGACATAACCAATTAAATTCAGTTTCCTTAAACTACAGTACAAACGATTAATATATTCTCTATATTAATTTGAATGTACAAACATTTATTATATTTCACAATAAAATTGATTCGAATATTTGTATTTCAACAAAATTTATTCTCATAATATCTAATAACCAAAATTATAGTTATGGCATAAGATCCTACAATTATGACCAAAGATTTCGCAACCTTAACAATATATACAATATTTCAAAAGATTTCCCAACAAGCTGATCACCATCCCTCTCTTCATTATATAAGAGGATCATTCTATTGAACAAACATGATTATTTATAACGACAGAAGCAGGATAAAGGTATGCGGTATGCCTATTGCTTTCTCCTTTACTAATGTATTATGTATATTATTCGTAGAGAGTGAGAGCATTTAAGTTTCAGAGTTTGATTCAAAATATTTTAATTATGATTCATTTGCGTGTATAGATCATATACGAGTGTGGAATTAGCAACGGAAGAGTTTTAACAATGGAGTTAAAATGATTCAGAGGTCAGTTTTAATTCTCATCGTTTATATTATGAATTCTTATTTTACATTCTATTACTAGAGCATAACATATACGTTCTTTTCTTAGATATTTCAGGTTTACTAATAATGAATGTAGGATGAGAGTTCATCTTTTGTGATTCAAAGGTATGAATAAGAAAGTTTTATGAAATTATATTGTCAAATAAATTTTTATAAATAAATGTTTTATATATAGAAACAAATATTTTAACAGTAAATGTCTTCTGGTTTAAATAGTTTAAACATTTCCATTTCATCATATTTAGTAGTTGGTATTTTATGACCTATTTATTTTAAAACTCTATATTGTTTTGTTGTCGATACTCTAAATATGAAATTCTTCTGAACAATAACATGTTTTTTCAGTTATGTCATATGCTAGGAATACAAAAATAAGAAGAAACATGCAATTGAGTGATCAAATCTGTGTGGTGAGGCAAATTAAAGAAAAAAGCAGCGAACACAAGATCAAAACATTACTAATTTATATTCGTAGATGTTTTGTTTTGTAGTTTCTGTTTGGCAGTTGATCCATATAATTCATAAATTTACGTTTCACGTCTAAGTATGTTTTATCATTTCAAAATTAATTTTGTGTGCTTATAGATTAACACAACCAAGATGCTTTAGTGGTTAGATAGCCCTTTTAATGTCATCCAAAGTGTGAAGAGGTAATATATAATTTACTCTTTTTGTTAGGACTCCTTGCAACTGATTCAAAAGTTTGTTAATTTGAAATTTGTCCCCATAATCTCAATACAAGTCATCTGCGATTTTCAGGGAAAAAGAACACATTTGATTACCATGGGAATAAAAATAAAGAATAAAGATGGAAGAAATGATGCAGCTGAGCAAATACACGACCAAGAATATATGCATTTTGGGATTTTTTTCATCCCAAATCCTAAGCAAATCCTGGAATTTTTTTCATCCCAAGGTCTTCGTTCGTTTCTCTCTGATCCTTCACTAATGTTATAGTAAATTTGCGCCTTCGTTCCAAGCCCATATTCGCATTTTCGGCTTCTCATATCGAGGTATTGGTACTATCCGTTCGTCCCTCCCTATTGCTACACTTCCTGCTCCTCGGATCTGATTGGTGATCTCTCAATTTAGTGATTTAGGATTTATGGGTTTTGTGTGGGTAACTCCAATGCGTTTTGCTTTGCTTAGTTAATTCTCAAGTGTGCGATGCAATTTATACTTTTGGTTTTGGATTTCAGATTTTGTTCATGAAATCTATGCATTTGTTGCGTGCCGGATATTTCCCTGTATTGATATTGATATTGTGACTATCGAACAACTGCATCTACTGATATGCTCAAATTAATACCATATAAGTACTAAAGCAGTTGTTGTAGTATATGTAGGGGTCGAACACAAAAACTCCAGATATCACGCAATATATTATATAGATTCGAATTAAGCTAAACCAAAATATATAATTGAAAGCAATACGTAAATTAAAAGTGTTGTAAGTCGATTGGAAGAAAGATATGCTCAGAGTATTTCTCAGGAATTCAATGAATGTAGATAAACTAACTAACATGATTCAGATTTAGCGCGGTTCTTGAACTCAAATCACTAAAGTATAGCTAACCAACTCTCGTTACGAAAACTATCTAAGTCTAAATCCTACAATTCCAAATCTCTTTGCGAATTCTAAAGTCTAAACCAGCTTTTAGTTCAAGTTTGATTTGTTCACAAAACAACTAAACCAAATCTCTTTGCGAATAGTTATTTTGCTCACCCTAAGTTCTATCAGGTAATTAATCGCACTCTCGTGCCTAACCAATTATCATAAGATCTAAGTTCTAGGTGATCAGTCTAGAATTAGCTTTGAGAACAACCTAAGGCGAAGAACTAATTCAGATGGTGAATCTTAATCAATCAATTAACCTAACATTCAGAGAAAACCCTTATGAGAACCCTGAACCTAACAAGAGAACTACTCAGACATGGTAATTAAAACAATAAACATGACTGGAATAATACTCAGATAAATAATAAAAAGTAGAGTAACAAGAGGGTTCGAAATCTTCTCTCGGACGAACAGAGTCTCAGACTTGTCTCCCTCAGAAAGCTCTCTCACAAAACCAAGAATAGAAAAAGCGTAACCAAGTGTCATTAGCCAAAGCGGCTTAAAAACCTAACTTAAACTCCTAAAACACGTTCTGGGCTTAATTGTAAATAATAAAGTCTTCTGGGCAATTTTGCAATTCTTCAACTCTTCATAAAAGTCGCGACTTGTGTCTTGCTGCAGTGAGTATCGACCGACACTAGGGTAGTGTCGATCGATACTGAGGCTTCATATCGGGTACTCAGCTACACGAACTTCTGCTTTGCTCCAAAATGCTCCAAAAAGCTCAAATATCTCCAATTATGCTCCAAACGTGCTAAAACCTGTAAAAGACTCTAAAACACTACAAAATAGTAGAAAGACTCTATAAAACGGACTTATATCATGGCTTAAAATGGGTAAAAACCATGATATATCATCTACTACAGTGATTTCTTTGCTTTGCTTTTGAGGAGAGGAGAAAAAATGGCAAAGATGATAAACAAGACGCTTGCACTAACCTATATCTACTTACTGATCTACATTCTACTCTCTTCTGGTTATACTGTACATCAAGGTGAGTTCATAAGCTACTTTACTTTGTGAAGCGTATCTGATGCTTATGCAGATCTGTATAGTTTGTGTATCTGACGAATTTTGCATGTCATAGGGTTATCTCCAAACTAGAGTATAAAGGTGTGACTCGAAATGTTGTGCATATGAAATGAAACCATAGCCAAAGACCTTTGTATCCGGAAGGGGTTGATCAAGTTTGATAAGCCTGAAGAAGAGCCCAATGCATACATACCTTTTATGAGGTGATGATTCAACTTCAAACTTTTAGCTGACCAATCTGTTTATCTGTTTATGTCTGGAAATTACTTTTTTAAAGGTCTTTAATTTGTACATTTTGGCTTTCTAGGACATGAGGAATCATATCATCCTTCTGTAGAATACATTCCAACAGAGGAAGAGAAAGCCTCTTTTGAATCGATGTACGAGGAAGATCGTCCAAAATTCATTCCTAAAAGATATGTAAAAATATCGCTTAATATACTCTGATATAGTTTTCTTTGGAATTTGTTAGTTTATGTCTTATGTTAAATATATTTGTGCATAGGTTTACATCTCTGAGAAGCATCCCAACTTATGAGAATGCACTAAAAGAGTCCTTTCACCGTCTCTTCTTTTGGAACGAGATTTTACTGTTTGTTTGGATCTATACCTACGTCCGCGAGTCCGAAAGAAGAGAGTGAGGACCAATTTGATCATTTCATTTTCTGGTTGTTTAACAAAAAAAAATATCCCATTTTCTGGTTTATTTTGTTTTTTGTATATAATCTCACAGTGTAAGTTTACTTATCAAAAAATACAAAAATCTGTTTTTATTGTATCTTTACAAAATAATAAATAATTTAGATATTCGAATTTAAATAGTATTCTCATAATAATGCAGATGATAAACAAAATATATTATTGTATCTTTTTATCATAATCAATGAGGCTAAATTTTTAAATATTTGAAATTAGTAAATATTTATATTATACGGTAATATGAATGAGCGGGTTAGTATTATATTTTTATAATCGCTGTCTTTTGCAGGTTGGTTTGTCAAAACATACAAGATAGTGGGATAATTCGAGGCATATTAAAAGGACGGATTAACTCATTTTAACACTCATAAAAAAATATTGGTTGTGTAGTAATCTAGATTCACATAATAACAAAGTTTACAATTATGATTACATCGATAAATACTTAACTAACTTATATTCTTATTATACTAATATACACCATATGCCAATATCATATAGTTGTTATAACAATTTACATTTTTGTTAGATAACAAACGTTGCTATCATTTAAAGTTACAAAAATCACATAATCATGAAATTTTTCATTAAAATTAAAGTTAAACTATTTTCGTTAGTGTTTGGTCTACATAACGTTTTTATACAAAAAAAAATGTATAAAAAATATATTGCCCCGCACAAAACACCTATTAAAAATAAAAAAACTAAAATATATTTAATAGGTGCTGTGTGCGGGGCAATATATTTTTTATACATTGTTTTTTTTTGTATAAAACATCCGAATGGATAATTTAGGTATTAAAAATATATTTAAAATAAAATATAGAACTGAAAATATATATAACAAAATGGGTCGGAAAATTTGGATAGCTAAAATCACTAATTTTGAATCATACATGTCATACCAAAAATATATTATTTCCATACAAAATAGAAAACATAAAAACAAAAAAAAACAAAAAAAAAAACAATTGTTGCATGCCTTCATTGTGGATTAAAATTTTAGAAAACTATATAATATAATATTTACCAAAAATAAAACTGTTAGCAAATTATATCTAAACACAAAATAAATATGTGTCTCACATTACGAAAATTAAATCTACAAAAACAAATTATATCTAAACACAAAATAAATATGTGTCTCATATTACAAAAATTAAATCTACAAAAAAAAATTATATCTAAACACAAAAATAAACACAAATTATATTACAAAATTTCATTAAAAACAAAAAAATTCCCGGGTTAGAATCTAGTTGAACAGTTAAAAGACAACATCGATAAATAAGATTACCCTAGTTAAAAGAAAACAAAACTGTAAACAAGAGCATCATTGTCTTACTTTTTGGGGACATAGAAAAAATGAATAAATGTAAAGGTTTAACTTACACGAATCTTGTTTCGTTGTCTATGCTTAACAGTCTAGAATCATGAATCACAGCTTTTAGATTTATGAACAGTTTTGTCTTCAACGATCAGCTACAGTTGTAATCGATGCATCATCGACAGAACAGAGAGCAGACGTATCCATAGATGAGCTCACTCCTACTTGTTCAAGCTTACTTCGGAAGAAATATCCAGGTGTTCGAGGTACGGCGAGAGTCATCGAGTTACTAGTGAGCATTTGAACGATTGCTGACATGGTTGGACGATCTTCAGCATCTTCTTGAACACATAATAAACCAATATGAATGCATCTACCAACTTCATCTGTCTGAAAATTCTGTTGAAAAGACGGATCCACAAGCTCTAACGGCGACCCACTGATCCATAGCTTCCAAGTCTATTGAACATTTTAAAAATTTATACTTTGGTCACCTTTAAATAAAGCAACCATTTTATTTTCTTTGAAGTTGTAAGGGTTTTTACTCACATATGTAACCAAGTTGCCAACACTATCATCCATTTGATAAAGACTGCTATTTTTCTTGCCACTTATAATTTCAAGAACTAAGACCCCAAAACTATAGACATCTGATTTCATGGAGAATTGGCCGTACATCGCATACTCGGGAGACATGTAACCACTGCCACAATACTCAAATGTTGAGTTAATAGAAGCATATTACAGTCTACAGAGGCAACAAATGAAAAGAGAAAAAACTTACTAGGTCCCGACTACTCTACTTGTATTGGCTTCTGTTTGGTCCATTCCAAAAATTCTCGCCATTCCAAAATCTGCAACTTTCGGGTTCATATCAGCGTCCAAGAGGATGTTACCCGCTTTGAGGTCACGATGTATGATTGTGAGTCGTGAATCTTGATGAAGATATAGAATCCCTCTAGCAATTCCTCCAATGATCTTATATCGTCTTGCCCAGTCCAGCTGGCTCTGCATCGTAGAGTCTGCTCATCCGTATTAACAATGTTAAAAACAAAGAGTAGCATGCCGTTTTAATAAGACAGGGAATGATATGAATCATATTGATTAGGTTAGGGATATAATTTGACTGACCAAAAAGAAAGTAATCGAGGCTTTTGTTTGGCACAAACTCATAGAGAAGTATCTTCTCTTCTCCTTCCAAGCAAAACCCAAGAAGCCTTACTAGATTTCTGTGCTGAAGCTTTGCCACAACAACAACTTCGTTCTCAAATTCTTTTTCACCTTGTCCTGATGTCTTGGATAGCCTCTTCACCGCAGCTTCTAATCCACTGGGAAATGTACCCTACAAGAATAATTTTTTATAAAATAAAATATTCATTAGTCTTATAGTTGGATGTATGATCAATTAAGGATCGGAGTTTGTTCTGTTCAGGCGCTCTATACAATAGGGAATGAGTACAATAGGGAATTTTTGTGTTGAGATGATAGAAACATTCTCTGCAGTTACAAAGTTGTTGCACCTTGCATACACAGCTCAATGCTCATAATTTGTGTGTGACATTTGATTTGGGAACAAGGGAAAACAAAATATTGTGGGGGAGGTGATTTACATGATTTGGAAATAGGGGGAAAAGGGTTAAAAAAATAATGTAAACTTTTTAAATTTTACATAGTTTTTTAGCATTTAATTTATTGTTCATAGTTTTTTAGCACTTTGTTACTATTCATGACCATTTTGCCCTTATACAGTACGGCGTGTACGGCTGTAGACAGTACAAGGATAGACAGAGGGAGAGTATTTTCATCATTAATACGCTAAAACACAAAATAATAAAAGAAAAAAAATAAGTGCTAAAATTGTAAAAAAAAAATTAAATAAATGTTAATCCATGCAAATATGTCTTTTTTCAACAAAACACATATTCATCTTTGTTTCCGATTTAAAGATTTTTATCAAACACCTCACAAAGTTTGACACAATTTTCAACATTTCCAAGGTTCAAGACTCTAAACTACCATATCTTATTCAATTAATTAAGACATAATTGTACAGATTGTCACTTATTTCAAATTTCCTTACAAAATTAACACTTATTCTTTTTTTTTTTTTTTAGCGTGTAAATGACAAAAATACTCTTCCCTTTGTATATCCGCATACCGTCCACATGCATACACGCCATACTGTACAAGTGTAAAATTGTTAAGAATAATGAAATAAGTGTTACTTTCCTAAATAAGTTCAAAAAGTGCTAAAAAAAATTTAGAAACTTCGCCCCTTCAATTAATACTCGTAGAGAAATAACAACAAAGGAAACCGTACCCAATGGTAGTACCTTGTAGACATAGCCAAATCCACCTTGACCAAGTTTGTTACTTTCGGAAAACTTATTCGTTGATGCCTCAATCGCCTTAAAATCGAACTGAAGTAGTGAGCCTGCAGTTGCAATATCATCCCCGTCTGTAGAAAAACTTTCAACAGCTGAATCAAGATAAAAAACATAGTAGACTATTCATTCGAACTTTGAAAAAAGAAGAGATCGTTTATCATTGCCATTGGCGTCTTTACCTCCAGCCAGTGGTTCCGTCTCATAACTTGTCCTTCTTCTCTTAGCTAGGAAACTAGAAACCGCAACGAAAATAAGAAACAGAGCAGCAACTGGAACAAAAATAGCGATGAGTGCGACAGAGGAGTTTCCGCCTTTTTCTGTATCAAAAGAAATAGTTTGCGTCCGAGCATTACATATGAAACCATGCATGTTTTACCAAATCTTGAATGTATCACAAGAAAAGTTGCCGTAAAACATGTAAACAAAGAAAAAGTGCATGTTCATACCAGGTCGTGCTGAAGGAAATAAAATCAGCGGTGGTGGTGGAGAAGGAGCTGAAGGCGGTGGTGGAGAGAGAGGTGAAGGCGGTGGAGGAGCTAATTCTGGCATTTTTCTAATGGCGGTTTCGTTGTAGAACCGATAAAGCTCGTACCTTGAATTACAACTCGGCATGCGAAAACTTACCCCAGTTTTGTTAGCGGGTAAATCATTGATAGCCGTTTGCAGACATCTTATGCATTCTTCTCTGGTGATATCAGGAATGCACTGAACCATTACGTAAATCATTTGGGACGATGTGAAGTTCGACTCATTAGCTGCAAACTTTCTTGAACTTTCAGCAGCCTCATGTAATGATTTGTTCAACAAAGAGATCTTTACTCTATTGAACTGCGATAGTAGGTTTGGCGTAACATTCGTCGTGTTCACTACCATAGTAGCGTTTGAGGTGAAAAGGTTCAAGCAAATATTCTGGTGATCGTAACGAAGCATGCACATGTCAGACCATATCAACCCATCTTTCCCTCGTCGACGGTTATCCAGAACGTCCTTGACAATAAACATGACGCATCCACGGCATATTTCCGGCGAGATGTCTCCACGGCAGAGGAAAAGTCCAAATACCACGTTGGGGGTTTCACCTGAAGCAGTGCAATAGAATCCGTTGGAGAAGGCATTGCTGGAAGAAAAAGAGGACAAAAGGTGTATGAGATTGGTGGAGTATATGGCGTTTTTGTCGGGAGAATTTACAGGCACAGCATTATGGGTTAAGGCACCATAAGAAATATAACGAAACACAGCCAGACATGTATCGAAGCTTGTCAGGAAGGCGAGAAGGAAGAGAAAACCAAAAGAGGCATAACCAGACATTTGTTTATGACTTGTAATCAGTATGAAGCCAGACAATGCTGCTCTTTAAAACAATACATTGTCTTGCACGTCAACGTCAACGTTAACGTTAAAAGTGAACTCTTAACGTCAACCTTAAAAGTGAACTCTTAACGTCAACGTCGTCAAAAGTGAATCTTACGCGTGTCTTACACACTCAAAATACTTTTTCATATACTAACTAATCAAACACGTTTTCTATAAAAAAAAAAAAAAAAAAAAAAAACACGTTTTTCTTTTTCTTTTTTTTTTCCTAATCCACCGTCAAATATGTTTTATCAGGGGAGTGGAATTGTCAGAGTTTTGATTGGTCTAAATAATTTCATCGAAAGGAGGCAAGTATGAAAGGCAATAATACAAGAGAAGTAAAGAGCAGCATATATTGACATACTTGTCTTTCCTTTTATTGACATCAATAGAAAGCCGGTCAAGTTCAACATATTAGAATTATGTGACAGCAATTTCTTACTTAACCGAGACGTCATGTCATTGGATTGACTTATTACTCCAAAAATTCTTGAATTCCAATGCAATTTTATTCCTAAAGATCATATCCAAAACGTTGTACAGAACCAACTTCTAAATTAACCAAATACTTAAAACAAAACGTCTTAAAAATAAGGAATAACGAAATAAAAAAATAAATGGAAAACGCCCTTGAGTCTTCCCCAAAACCCAGCACCATACCAAGATAGCTACTTCTACACAATCTCGAGCTTACCTGCAAAAGAAAAGGGTGAGTGAAAGAACCAAGTTTCACACATATCGTAGATCGGTGAAATCAGTTTAGGGTTTAGGAGAATTATTTTTATTAGAATAATAGTTGGATCCGACGTGGGTTACCTACGTACCTCCGAAAGGGATCAAACCATTCGTTGTTATAGAGAAAGTTCAGAATGAATATTATGACGAGGAACTCTCCTATTTATAAGTCTTGAGGTCGGTTGATTCTCCTTTTCCTTCTTGAATTGATATTGGCGATTATCCTTATTTCCCGAAGTCAATAAGGATAACTTCCTATTTTCTTGGGTTTTGCCTTTATCAAATAAAAGGAATTCTTCCTTATATTTCATAAGTCGGGCCTTGATGGGCTTTGATATCGGCCACCGCGATCATGGGCCTTCTCCCGAGCTCGAATCATTATAAACCGGGATTGATTAAGCCGATCTCGGTTTGAACCGAGCTAAACCGGAGAGTGCTAAACTCGGTACCAACAATAAGTCCCCCCCAGTTCGGTGAAGGAGTCATTTGAGTTCGGCGAAGTTCGTGAAGAATTTTTGGTCCGGTTGGAATTGAGATCGGCATCTTGTCTTGATTGTTCAAGCTCGTGTCCTTTGATGAACGAACTTCCTTGGTGTTCGACTTCGGTGATGTAAATGATTTTGGCGTTGGTGGTTGACTTTGAGGTTTGACTCGGCGTCGTTCCTGCAAAAATGACTAAAGACGCGAGATTGAACTCGGCTTTTGATCCTGCAAATGATAGATTGAGCTCGAGGCTAAGCTCGGCGTTGTTAGTTAGGTGCGAAGTCGGACTCGGCTTATCCTACGAGCGAAGTTTAAACTCGGTTTTTATAGTTCGTGCGAGTCTGCGAAGTCGGTGAGCTGTGATTGCGAGCTGCCCAATTGTAAGGTCGGCAAGTTGCGATTGCGAGTTGCCATACTGTGAGGTCGGCGATCTGCGAGGTCGGAGAGCTGCGACTGCGAGATCGGCGAGCTGTGAGGTCGGTGATCTGTGACTGCGAGGTCGGTGAGCTGCGAGGTCGGCAAACTGCGATAGCTGCGACTGCGAGCTACCTAACTGCGAGGTCGACGAACTCCGACTGCGAGCTGCACCGCGTGTGAATCCGGTGCTGGTGGCGAAGGCAGAGCTCTAGGAGCTCGAAGCGGTGGTCGGGAAAGGTCGGGAAAATCCAGTTCAATGGTCGGTAGAGCAAATCGGAGAACAGTGATGACGTGGTGATGACGAGATCGGGACAAGGGAGCAGATCGGAGGTGGTGGTACTCGCAGCTTCTCTTCCCTACTCAGGCGCGGTGTTTGCGGCGAAGAAGATGAAGATCGGTGGTGGTAGAAGAGCGTAGCTCGGTTGTTGTTTTAGGTGAATTTGAGAATCCTAGTTGATGTCGAATGAAGATTTACCAGCGAATTGCAGAGGAGGTGGAGTTACAGAAGACATGGCGGAAGGGCCTTCACCGGAGTCCTCGAGTTTCTCGCCGGAAAAAGGAGAAATTTTTTTGCTTCACATGTCCTCGGAGGAAGGAAGAACATATGATTAGGGATTTTATTATTTTTTTTTTCTTTTTTGAAGACGAACCAAAATGATTTCGATTAGGGTTTATTAAAAATAATTCTCCATTCCCCACAGAACAGGTCATCGGAGGTTCGACCCCTCCTTTTAGCGCCAATTGAAAGAACCAGATTTCACACATATCGTAGATCGGTGAAATCAGTTTAGGGTTTAGGAGAATTATTTTTATTAGAATCATAGCTGGACCCGAGGTGGGTTGCCTACGTACGCCCGAAAGGGATCAAGCCATTCGTAGTTCTTGTTATAGAGAAAGTTCAGAATAAATATAATGAATGAGGAGCTCTCCTATTTATAAGTCTTGAGGTCGGTTGAAACTCATTTTCCTTCTTGAATTGATATTGGCGATTATCCTTATTTCCCGGAGTCGATAAGGATAACTTCCTATTTTCTTGGGTTTTACCTTTATCAAATAAAAGGAAAGCTTCATTTTATTTCATAAGTCGGGCCTTGATGGGCTTTGATGTCGGCCACCGCGATCATGGGTCTTCTCCCGAGCTCGAATCATTATAAGAACCGGGATTGATTAAACTGATCTCGGTTTGAACCGGGCTAAACCAGAGAATACTAAACTCAGTACCAGCAGTGAGTAATGACGATTACTCAGTGAAGACCCACAAATTCACCGCAAACGACTCAACACTATGACAACGTAAGTCTAAACCTAAAACATGCAGCAAACATCACGTCCAAAGCAACACACTCATCACACAAGAAAATCCTACCATTTCAGTGCATCGACGCCAACTTGCGTGTCCACTTAGCGGTCTTTATCCGTACTTATTGTTTCAGTGCATCTACGTCAACTTATGTGTCCACCTAACGGTCTTTATCTGCACTTATCATTTCGATGCATCCACGCCAACTTGCGTGTCCGCCTAGCGGTCATTATCCACGCTATGTGCCCATTGCACCATTCTTAATCACATCACGTCATAACATGCATCATATCAACAATCATCACACATCATGTTCTTTCTCTAACATCCTAGTCCATTTTCGTTCACAATAATAAAGTATGTATAAATAAGTATACCAATAACACACAACACTCAAATATATATCGTAGTTATATGTATACATCATGTCATACATGTATGTATGCTTGTTTTGAATTTAGACTCAAACGTAAGATGAGAAGTTAAGACGGTTACAGAGAAAGCACAAACTCGTTCCTCACCTTTGCCAAGCGATGATGAAGAACGAACCACTTCTCCTTTGGACAGACTTGCTATCTCGACTTTGATGGCGTGTTTCCCAATGTTCCTGAGTCTCTAGTCGGTTTTCCCACCCGTTTGGATATGATTTGCCCACTCGTTTCTCTTTTCTCCCAAAACATTTATGTTATCTGTCTCATTTTCGCTTTCAGGTGGTTACGGCGATTTCTCCTTCATGGTGGTGGTTGGCGGTGGCTCTAGTGGTATTCCGGGAGAAGTTCGACGTCTAATGAGAGCTCTACCTCTCCCTTGGTCGACCAACCTCCTTATAAAAGAAGTTCTGATGGGAAAAACTTAGGGCTCCTTCTTCTTGGACCAAAATCACTTGAGCCTTTCCCTTTTTCTTTGGGCCAAATGTTTTCAATGGCCATGAATTTTTTGGGTTTGAGATATTACAATTCTTTCCCACTTGAAATGAATCCCCCCCCCCCTCGAATTCGTGAGTGTGATTCTCCCCCACTTGGTTTTCGACCAAACCTCAGAGTGTCCTTCTCTTAGGTACTCTGTTCAATCGTTCAGTTCTCAACATATCAACAAATTCATAAATGCGTAAAGGTCATTTGGTACCACCCATTGTCCTATCTGGGTTGATATTGTATTACTTGGTAGGGGTACAAAAGTTCAAGCGATCATTCCTTTTAAGAGTTCATGAACACATGGGACCGCATGTGCCATAATTGCTAATTTTCTCAAAGCTTAGATAGAACACTCATCCTTCGAGTAGTTCTAAAGCTGGAATGGGGTCCTCCACTCTCCAAATGTATTCCTTACCTTGCCGTCGACACAACTTGTACTCGCAGTGAGATCTTTTTATTTAGATCATCATTTTCTAGAACATATACTTGCTTCTTGAAAAAAGTTCATCTTTTTGGTTGATGTGTGGTGTCTTCCCACATTATTTTCCACTGCTTTCTTTGTCGCACTTCCTTCTTGTTTTGAATTCGAGATCGGTTCTTATCAAATCCATAATCTATCGATTTTATTGTCTTGCTTGTCTTGTCTCTGTGATAATCCTACTGTCTAACGCTTTCTCCATCTAATCTATTTATCGATTTTATTTGATTTCTTTGTTTTGTCTTTTGCAACCTCAAACCACAATCTCTAGCTGTTTTAGCTTGATTTGAATCCCATAAATTTGTAGCGTGGCTTATCTGTTTCTCAGTTTTCTCAGTGAATCGACCCCTAAGTACTACTGCATTTGTTGTGCACTTGCAGTTCAACTTATTTCTAGGGTTAAAACTCTGAGATATCATATAGCAGACTCTATTTTCCCTGAATTTGCAGGTTGTATATACGTCTCCCAAAACGCTCTAAAAATAACTTATCGATATTAATGCAAGCCTTAGTTGTATCTTGTCTTGTCTGGCTACTAAGCCCTCTTATGCTCCAAGCAAACAACATATATTATGGGTTTTATAGGGAGGTAGTGACCTTGCGGCCACCCTTCTTGCGCGACACCAAGAAGAAAGGAGAATCCTCAGTTTGCTTGCCCTTGGAAGCAGATGAATCTATTGGAGGTACCTCTTTAATTGTGGTTCCTCTGTCCAACAGAACCCACCACCAACTGTAGAGACATTGTGCTCTTTCGACTTAACCGGCTGCAAGCCCTTTGCCAGAGAAGTAGTAGAACCAGCGCCTGAACTTTTTTGGGAGACAGACTTGGAATGACTTCTTCGAGGTGTTTTAGATATCCCTGTCCTAGACCTTCGTACACCCCTGATCTTGCTCTTGCCCTTGATTTTGCTCATGCGAGATGGTCTGCTCCTTGACCTGGAAGGATTCTTTCTTGCATATCTCCTAGGAGGAGGTTTCCGAGGGCAATGATAACCTACATGACGACACTCAGAAAACTCAACACACTTTGGCGGTAGCCACTGGTAAGAGACAGAAACTTCATACTCCTTGCCATTCTTGAACCCCAAAATGAGCTTTGTCGGAAGCTCTTTAAGCAAATCCACTTCCACTAGAATCTTAACCACTTCAAAAGTTTCTTTCCTTTCCGTCTATGGGGATAAAGCTTTAGAAACACCTACACATATGGCAAGGCTCCCAAGCTCTCCTTTTTAAAGAAAAGATAAGGAATTCCTCTAAATTCAATCATATGACTTGTGCTTTGGTTAGACAAGGCTTTTCGGGTGTGATTTCAGATGACCAATGAGCCACGAACATTGGGTGACCCGCGATGTTCCAAAAGTTACTACTTTAGAGGATTGTCCGAGTTCTCAGATTAATCACACGCAACATATAAGTGCTTGGACCAATATAGTGGACAAAGATTATGGGTCCAGAACGAGCCCATATGGCGTTAATCACTCCTATAACCCGACCCATATCCGGAGGATGCCATGGAATTGAGAGAAGATGTAATCTTTGAATTCCTCTTTAGCTGCTTCTAGATTTTCATCCGGAATAAGCACAAAAGGAACCCCAGTGAGTTGTAGGAGTGCCAATACTTTCTAACCTTGCTGAATCTCGGAAGAAACTCCACCATTTCTTCTGCTTAAGAGAGCTTGTCGACTGCTCAAGGGAGACCTTAAATGGGGAAGCCAATGTCTCTGCCAATTGAGGAACAACTGCGCTAGCAACAACCGGTAATGTAGAGACATGTCTCTGAGAGGCGGCAGTAGCAGACAAACCAAGAGCAATACCAGAGGATATTAGGTCTGTCTCCAACACAATTCCCGAGGCCAAATATGGAGATGAAATCATAGTAGAAACCAAAGGGGATGACCCCTGGAGAGTCTATTTTACCACCAGAGGACATGGGGTCGAGCTCTTGCTACTCCTAGACGCATATCTAATTGAAATGAAACACTTTTCAAGGAGTTTACTTGAGGCCGAAGCAACAGTCGAGCAAGCAACGTATCGAGGCGGAAGAGGAGGGAGAGGAGGTTTCCTTTTCTTTTTCGTCATTGGAGAAGGTTCTCATCGGCCGGCGAGAGACCAACCAAAAGAAGGGTAAAAATTGCATGCGATAGTTCCTTCACAAAAATTCTCAATTTCATTTTAAGTAGTAAGGATTTGATTGGTAATCTTAACATAGATGTGAAGGATTTTTATGGTAACATTAGCGCTATTGAAAATGAAACTCTCATTTTTTTCTTTTCTTTTTACTTTTTAACTATTTTGATATCGTTTTACAATTCGTTTTATTAATTTCCGGTCTAAAAAAGCTTTATAAACAACATGTGATTGTTGGGCGATTGTGTCTCCTTCTTCTCAGCGGGTGTCTCTTTGGTTTGGAGAGTGTTTTTTTGCCGGCGGTTATCGGCGGTTTTGTCATGAGAGTTTGTCTGAATAACTGTTCTTGTGTGGGCAACTGATTTTTTCCGAAACCTATATATATCATGTGTTTGTTTCCCAGCGGGTGTCTCTCTGGTCGATGTGGCTGCCATCTGATTTCTGACGGACGGATCCACATCGAGCGCAGCTGGTCGATGTGGCTGCCCGATGTGGACTTCTGATTTTTGATGGACAAATCCACATCGGGCGCAGCTCACTGATGTGGCTGCCCGATGTGAGTCTCGGATTTTGGCTCTTTCTTGCTCAGCCTTCCTCTCTTCTTGATCACTTCCATCGCCTCAAATTCTTCGGTGCCTAATCCAATGCAAAGAACGCAAAACACGCAAAATATGCTAGGCATATCCAATATATACACCTAACTAATCTAAAATGCAAGGTATGAACATTAATGATCTAAACACACTATATTGACCTCTAAATGATTCGAAAAGCGGTGAAACTACGAAAAACATATGACTATGAATGTCTAATTTATGTGAATATCAACTCCTCCGAACTTGTATTTTGCTTGTCCGCAAGCAAACAAACAAGAACAAGTCGAAGAAGAGGTTGGAAAGCGGGAGCTCAAATCAAAAGAAACTAGCAAAGCATTCACCATGATGCCCTTAGGAAATGATAACATATTGCAAGAACAAACTTCCTAATCCACTCTAACTTCTCTAGGCTTATTGCAACTCCAAATATTTTTCTCTACACTCAAGGTCATGTATACGTTTACCGTCATATCAACCAACTCTCACATTCAATTATTCGTTTCAAAGTGCGGTCTCACAAATGGGCAAGTGATCTATAGACCAATCGGTTGAACAAGAGAAAGATTTATCAATATAAACAAGAGATCAATTTGGTGGCTAACTCTACAAAAATGGAGTACAAACACTTCGCAAAAGCAAGGAAGATCGGAACAATTAACGCATACAAAGTATTCACTTCCATTGTTCTACCATTCCCTAAACTTTGAGTATATAATTCACTGTTTCTACCCAAGTGTTTCCCTCTTTGTCGTTTACCAAACTAAACCTCTACCCTTTTGATCGTTTCTCTTCTCAAATCATTCTTTAGAAAATTCTTTCCGCTCTTTCGATTCTTTTTCTTTTCTTTTCATCACTACTCGTTTCCCTTTCTTTTTCATTTATATTTTCTTTCTTTCATTTCTAGGGGAAGTTTATTTTCTTATCAAACTAGAATAGATTTTTTTTGTTTTTATACTTCTTTTTCTAGGAATCTATTTTCTCAAACGATGATCTTTCTTTCCTTCTCATTCCCCAAACATCAATAACTCTCAATTCACTTCTTAATCACTAGCTAATTTTCCAAGAACAACAAACCTAGCTAATGGAAGCTATCATTTGTCGTTCTCGATACTTACGAGATTTTACAAGTGTAGTACTATCAAGGAAAGAGGCCTCATTTACAAAATCATCGAGGGCGGAAAGAAATGGTTGGGTTCAAAGGTGGGGAAACCATTTATAAGTAAAAATGGCCACCCAAGTCAACAAGAGTGGTAAAGATTAATGCAAAGATGACTTGGATGTTTTAAGGTGACCATGGTTAAGCATACACAAGCCCATAAGCGAGAAAATTAAGTTTGATTAAGTCCAATAGTTAAGGAGTTGGTTTCAAATCAAGCAAACATCAACAAGATAATAGGTTTCAAGTGGAGAGATCAAAGAACGAAGTTTGCAAGTTTTTCAAGAGATGTTCAAGCAATATGGTATGATTAACAAGGGCATCACATTGAATGATATGCTAAGCTTTAGTTTCTATCATTACTCCCTATGCATATGCAAGGCATTCCTAAATGCTTCTAGACTCAATCCTAAAAATAAAAAAGAAGAATGCAATGCAAAACTATATGATTTTTTTTTGGTTTTTTTTTTATTCAAACTTTTTCGATTTTTTTTTGGTTTTTTCTATGCAATATATGGATGACTCAAAAAAAAAAAAAACCAAACAAAACACAAGATTAGCTACAGGTCCCTCCCCAAACTTATATCACACCGTCTCGGTGTTAGAGAAAATCCGAAAAAGGGACCAAAATAAAAAGAAAAGAGAGGCTAAAAAGAAAAAGAAAACTATTTACAAAAATGAGACGTACCTCATTATTTGACCGAAGAGGAAGTGTCCATAGAGAGTGATGGATTCCCCGAACCTCTCGTTGATGGTGATCTCGGGGCTCTCCTCTTCTTTTGGCGGGGTCTTCTTTCGTGGGAGGATGCTCGAGCTGGGTCATGAGTGACCATGGCGGTGGATGATGTGCCATGGAAGGAGTGTCGTGCATCCAAATCCATGTCTTTGTTGGCGTTCTCATCTCCTTCCGGTTCTGCTACCGTTTCTCCTTGATGTTCTCTTTTTGAAGAACTCAAGCCCATTACCCTTCCCTTGAGGTCTTTTACCGTTCACACAAGCTTTCTAATCGTCTTGCCTTGCCACTTATTCCACCTTTGTAGAAGACGGATGTGGCGATGTGCTTCGCGAAGCGCCGAGTTTGAGATTGGTTCATCATAAGGTTGGAAGTTGTACCTCTTACTCCCAAATATTTCCTCGAGTGATGACGGTGGTTGAGGCTCTACGGTGGGAGGCTGTACGGTGTTGCGCCTCTGGCTCGGAGTGGTATTGGCTCGAATGGTGCCTCTCTGTCGGGGTTGTGGATCAGCCACGGTTTTGGGTTAAATATCAAGTTCTCCCTTTGAAAGATGGATGTGACATTTCGGTGTGGGAGAATGATCTTCTTACTACCCTTTTTGGTTGCACAAAAACGGTATCGATAACTTGTTTCCTTGCGACCCGCTAGAAACGTCAATCTAATGAGATACGACGCTTCGATGCGTAAAATCTCTTCCGAATCTGACTCCAAATCGATCCCACTTGCAAGCAATATCGGAGTGATGAGACCTCCAACACTCAATTGCGGCTCCTTGTCCTTAGTTGTGTGAGCCCAATTTTGGTAGTAGAGGAAACGGTTTACCATGTAATGGGCTAAGTTAAGATCCCCGTCTTGTCCGACTATCTTGTCTCCACTAGAGCATGTACCTAGATACAGTTTGATTCCTTCAATTAGCAATGCCATCTCATCTTCTTTAACGTACCCGGTTTCTTTCCTTGAAAACAAGGTGTGAGCAAGCAACTTATGAGCATAGCGAATCGCGGGATTACTTATATTAGTTGCTTTGCTCACTCCTTTCCCGTATTTTCCTTCAGCAATCGTGACCCACATATTTGTCGCTTCCTTGTAGTTTAGGTGCAACTCACAAACATCTCCTCCCGCGAACCCAAAAACTGCACCTAGTTGATGCATAGTCATTTTGCACATTTTTCCGCTAACTTTGAAAGTAATGTAGGCTCGCCTTTCATCCGTCAACTCCTTTGACGTATCATTGTAGAATGATAGAGATGAGAGAAACTGGTAGGTGGGTGTTTCATACGCGGGATATGCCATTTCGAAGACAACACTGAGACCCATTCTCCTATAAATTTCGTTGACATCATCACGAATACCCAACTCGTTGAGGAATTCAAGATCCGCCCATCTTGTTTGGGGGAATTCCATCTTTTTGAACATTTTCATGAGCTCGGAATAAGATGGTTTCGTCACGGGTTTCTTCTTTGATGCTCGCTTTTTAGACCTCGTTTTTCTCACCCGTGAAACATCCTCCTCGCTTCCACTTCGTATTTCAGCGTCACTCTCACTCGTTGCCTGAGCGATTTCCTTGCCCTTGCGTGATGAAGCTCTCGTCGTTCTTTCCGCAATTCGGTTCTTTGTGAGCTAGCTTCTTTCTCAATCTGTTTTCGTGGAACGGTTGCTGTGACAGGTACACTTGCATTTTTCGTTCGAGCCATTTGTATCTACAAGGAAGACAAATCTTGAAGAACAATTAGCAAATGTTGTAAAATTCAACAAAATTGGTATTTCTCAAATTCAAGACCAAATTTCACAGTTTTGCTAAAGTGATATATGAAATCCTTGAAGTGGCATTTGAGAAATCATTAGAGACAATATCAGGTGAACTTCCAAAAGATTAGACAATTTCCCCAAGTTCTTGTTAATTTTCGTCACTATTAACGCTCATGAACTCTAGGTTCCAAATTTTCAAAATTTCACCATTCAATCACCAAATTAACTCACGAATCCATCAACCCAATCATCACACAGCATAACCGAACCATCTACTTTCAAATTCGAGCCTCATTCAAGAATTTCTAACAAGTTGAAGTTTTGTCAAAAACTTGAAATTTTCATGAAAATTCATGGATGAAGTAGTGTTACCTTGTTGGTCATGAGATAGGGGGTCGAAATTGTTGCTAAAATCAGAGGAGCCAACAAAATCGAAATTTGCAAAGTTTGAATCAAGGTTTTTGGTGAATAAATGAGAGAGAACTTGTGAAAAAGAAGAAGAAAAATCGAGACAAGTGAAGGGGAGGAGGATATCGCGACAAGGAGAAGGTAAGGAGAGTTAACTGGTTAAAATCGTGAGTGAACCGGCCAAAATCGATTGGTTTTAGTGGGATTTAACCGGGTTAACGCAGTATAAGAGTTGACATACCTGGGTAAGCTCACATCGGGCGCTGATATACTTGGTTTTTACTGTTTTCTATCGTATGTTTTAGTGTTTCTTTTAATCGTTTTTATCGAGTCAAAGTCTGTTTTAGAGTCTTTTAGTCCTTTATTTAGATATATCAGATAAAAAGGCGTCTAAGGAAGAAATTAGAGTTACGGGAGCAAAAAGGCACGAAACCGTGAAGAAAGGAGCAGAATCGGTCGATGCAAGGAGTGCATCGACCGATGCAACTCCACCAGAGATTTTCCAATCGACCGATGCAAGGAGTGCATCGGTCGATGCAGCACATCCAGAGATTTGGCAATCGATCGATGCAACAAACTAGAAGATCAACAATCGATCGATGCACTCCTTGCATCGATCGATGCACTCCTTGCATCGATCGATGCACTGGACCAAAAAAGCAGCCATCGACCGATGCAAGGAGGTGGATCGGTCGATGCAGGCCGACGAGAAGAAAAAAGAAATTTCTGATTTTCCTATTTTGCTCTGGAAACTCCCTATTTTGACCTAATTCAACCTAGACCTATATATACTCTATTTTTTGCCTCTTTGACGGCACCGCTTGAGAGCATACTTCTACATACACTTTTTATTGCTTATTTCTTTTGGAGATCATTGTAAGCTTTGGAGAAGAACCTTTGTATCCATTGAGAAGATTTCTAAACCCTTTCTCTCTTAATCTATACTATGTCTTCTTCATCTCTTTACTTGTTCTCCGTTTCCATGTCTGAGTAGTTCATTAGTTAGGTTTAGGGTTTCAAAAGGATCTATGAATCATTGAATTAGACACAAATAGGGATTTATCATTTAAGGTTTTTGCTTATTGTTGTGCTTATTGCTTAGGCTTGAGCTGACCGCTAGGTCTATGAACTATGGCTTAATCTGAGAGCGCGGAAGTGTATTGGGTTGCTAGAAAGAGCATAAGCGAGCGAATTGTCTAATAGCGCGGAAGTGTATTAGGTTGATTCGTGAACATATTGAACCTGCTCGTTAAAGCTGATCTAGAATTCTATGAGCACATAAGTGGATTAGGATGCTAGGTTTAGTAACCATGAGCACGGAAGTGGATTGGTTAATATTTAGGTTTGAGTTCGAAACTTGTGTTTAATTATTCCCTAAATAGTTGTTTGATTCATGATCTCTGGATTCCTGAGAAAATTTTGGACCATATCGAAAATTTTGAAGAGATCTGCAGCACTACCAAGTCGAATGGAGTACCAACTGATTACCTCAAGTGCAAGCTCTTTCCCTTTTCTTTGGCAGACAAGGTACTAAGGTGGCTGAAGTCGCTCCCTGCTAGATCATTGACTACTTGGGATGAATGCATAGCTACCTTCTTGGATCATTTCTATACCAAGTCTAAGACAGCTTCATTGCGGAACAAAATCACTACTTTCTAGCAGCACGCTGGAGAGTCTTTTTGCGAAGCTTGGGAGAGGTTCCGAGAGTACCAAAGAGAGTGCCCTCATCATGGGTACTCATATGAGCATATCCTAAGCATCTTCTACGATGGAGTCGATTGGGAGTACAAAAACGCCCTTAATGCTGCGAGCAATGGAGACTTCAAGCTATGCGACGTTAAACAAGCGCTTGGTGGGAGGCAACCCACTGGTAAGTGTACATATCTTATCTTTTCCTTTGTTTTTGCTTTCACTAACATTTTCTAATTTTTAGTTTTGAGTCTAAATGTCTGAGGATCTAAAAAAAAAAAATTAAAATAAAAAATTTGCAGGAATGAGCAAAATAGAATCGATCGATACCACATGGGTATCGATCGATGCCAAGGGTCCAGAGAATCGGAAATCGACCGATGCAATGTACGCATCGATCGATGCAGTGTACGCATCGATCGATGCAGGGCGTCCAGAGAAACAAAAATCGATCGATGCATATCTTGCATCGACCGATACCGACCCAGGTAAGTCAACTTTGATTTTTTCTTGCTTTTCTTTCTTTGAGTCTGTTTTACCTTCTTCTTAATTTATTTTCACACCGGGACGGTGTGAAGTAAGTCTGGGGGAGGGTCTTTGTCGTTACTAACGCTATTTTCTTTCTTTTGTTTACTTTTGAGTCATTTTTATGTTTTCTTTAAGTCATTATGTTTTATTGAGTCAAAACTTGTTGGAGATTAGGACCACGAACTTTGAATTTTTATATGACTTGCATCTAAGTGACCATTGTTACAGAGTTAGCTCCCGATAAGACTAATGGAACATCTAAAGGCTGACCGGTTAATCAGATGCATCCATATTTCCAGAGAAATTCAAAAGCTTGAGCTAACTTCTGCGCTCTTCCTTTTACCTCATCATCGTGATTGGTGTCTTCAGAGCTTGACTCCTCATTCGTATCTGACAAGATGACCTGTGTGAAAATAGGGTACTCCTCTCCCTTATTTAAAATAAAAAGCAGAAAAGATGAAATGATTTTCTTTCGAGTAAAGGGCTAGGAAAATTTCCATCGATCCCATTATTTTACTTTGAAAGAGATGATCACACAAAGTTGGAAGCGAGGGCTAGGAAAATTTCCCACGATCCCATTATTCGCCTACATCTTTGATTTAAAAAGGGGATGAACCGGGGATTCGGTGGCAAACACCATCAATACTCGCGTCTCGTAAACCTTGATAAAAAGAAATATATACCCAAATAGAAGAAAATGAGAAAAGAATAAGTCTGGGGGAGGGAAAAAAAGTACCAAAGGTTGTGTTGTTGTTGTCTTGTCACGATATCGAAAGGGAAAGAGTCTAGAAGGTTCTTGGCACTATGATCCTTGATGAGACCCAGCAGTGATAGGTTTGGATTGTTCTGTGAAATAATGAGTTGAATCTGGGAGGCTGAGAATGCTTGCAGAGAAGTACATGGTGGTTCGATCTGGAGCTAGTTTGGCAATACATGGATCGCTAAGGTAATGGTCATTGCGGAATTCTAAAGGATATGTAAGTCTCAGTGTTTTCAAACCTTTTCTTCTTGCTTAGTTTTCTATTTGCTTGAAGACAAGCAAAAAGCTAAGTCTGGGGGAATTGATATACTTGGTTTTTACCGTTTTCTATCTTATGTTTTAGTGTTTCTTTTAATCGTTTTTATCGAGTCAAAGTCCGTTTTATAGTCTTTTATTCCTTTATTTAGATATATCAGGTAAAAAGGCGTCTAAGAAAGAAATTGGAGTTACGGGAGCAAAAATGCACAAAACCGTGAAGAAAGGAGCAGAATCGGTCGACGCAAGGAGTGCATCGACCGATGCAACTCCACCAGAGATTTTCCAATCGACCGATGCAACTCCACCAGAGATTTTCCAATCGACCGATGCACTCTTTGCATCAGTCGATGCAGCACATCCAGAGATTTGGCAATCGATCGATGCAACAAACCAGAAGATCAGCAATCGATCGATGTAAGGAGTGCATCGATCGATGCACTGGACCAGAGAAGCAGCCATCGACCGATGCAAGGAGGTGCATTGGTTGATGCAGGCCGACGAGAAGAAAAAGGAAATTTCTGATTTTCCTATTTTGCTCTGGAAACTCCCTATTTTGACCTAATTCGACATAGACCTATATATACTCTATTTTTAGCCTCTTTGACGGCACCGCTTGAGAGCATACTTCTACATACACTTTTTATTGCTTATTTCTTTTGGAGATCATTGTAAGCTTTGGAGAAGAACCTTTGTATCCATTGAGAAGATTTCTAAACCCTTTCTCTCTTAATCTATACTATGTCTTCTTCATCTCTTTACTTGTTCTCCGTTTCCATGTCTGAGTAGTTCATTAGTTAGGTTAGGTTTAGGGTTTCAAGGGGATCTATGAATCATTGAATTAGACACAAATAAGGATTTATCTTTTGAGGTTTTTGCTTATTGTTGTGCTTATTGCTTAGGCTTGAGCTGACCACTAGGTCTATGAACTAGGGCTTAATCTGAGAGCGCGGAAGTGTATTGGGTTGCTAGAAAGAGCATAAGCGAGCGAATTGTCTAATAGCACGAAAGTGTATTAGGTTGATTCGTGAACATATTGAACCTGCTCGTTAAAGCTTATCTAGAATTCTATGAGCACATAAGTGGATTAGGATGCTAGGGTTAGTAACCATGAGCACGGAAGTGGATTGGTTAATATTTATGTTTGAGTTCGAAACTTGTGTTTAATTATTCCCTGAATAGTTGTCTGATTCATGATCTCTGGATTCATGAGAATAAACCCTTGACCTAACGCTCTTCCTTTATTGAATTCACATCGTTTAAATTGCATTTGTTACTTAATCAAAACCAACCATATTTCTGTCTTAGCTTAATTTCGTGATTGTGAGAATTGTAGTGTACCTTTGGTCTATGTGGATTCGATCCTAAAGTACTGCATTGACAACCGTTATGATTGCGATAGTGTGAACGTTAGTATTAATTGACTGAGTGAAAACACTTAAATCAGGCGCAGGTACCCGATATGAAAGCCCAATGCGGTTTTCTGATTTTTTTTTTTGTTTCACATCGGGTGCGCTTGACCGATGCACGTGCCCGATGCCAATCTCTGATTTTTCTCCGACGCATTCACATCGGGTGCAGGTGACCAATGCAGGTGCCCGTTGCCAATCTCTAAGTTTTCTCCAACGAATTTACATCGGGCGCAGCTGACCGATGCAGGTGCCCGATGTGGATTTCTGTTTTTGCTTTCTTTTCCCTCGAACCATCTCGTACTCTAAGAGACCTATAAACATGAAGCAAAAACATAAAAATGAACTAATAAAATCTAAAATATGTACAAGGATAGTCATGGGAATGCCTCCCAAGAACGCTTGTTTAATATCACTAAGCTTGACATTTGGTACCCTTTTAGACAGGTGATGGGCTCGAGAGAGGAACCAAGATTCCTTCCTCGATGAATTCTAATGCTGAGTACGGTTTGAGTCTATGCCCATTAACCGTGAAGTCCCCACTAGTGTTGTTCCATAGCGTTACCGCGCCGTAAGGCTGTACCTCTTTGACCTTGAACGGTCCCGACCATCTCGATTTTAATTTCTCCGGGAATTGTAGAGCAGCACTTGGTCTCCAACCTTGAAACCCTTCTTGACAATGTTCTTGTCATGGAATGCCTTGGTCCGTTCCTTATAGATCTTTGAATTGTCATAGGCATCGAGACGGATCTCATCTAGCTCATGTAATTATATAAGACGCCTTTCCGAGGCCGTCTTAATGTCAAAATTCAGCAACTTAACTGCCGACAATGCTTTGTCTCTAACTCAACGGGCAAATGACATGACTTCCCATAGAGTAAGTTGAACGGTGTAGTACCAATGGGAGTCTTAAAGGCGGTTCGGTACGCCCACAAAGCATCGTCTAGCTTTTTAGCCCAATCTTTTCTCGAGTTACCTACGGTTTTCTCCAAGATGGCTTTTATTTGGCAATTTGAAACCTCCACTTGACCGCTTGTTTGAGGGTGATAAGGTGTGGCAACCTTGTGTTTGACTCCATGCTTCTTGAGCAAGCTCTCAAACACTTTGTTAATAAAATGACTTCCACCATCACTAATCACCACTCTTGGTATCACAAACCTTGGAAAGATGATTGACTTGAAAAGCTTAATGACCACCTTGGCGTCATTGGTAGGACTTGCAATAGTTTCAACCCATTTCAAAACATAATCCACCGCTACCAATATTTATTGGTTTCCATAAGAAGAGAGAAATGGTCCCATGAAGTCTATTCTCCACACATCGAACACTTCAACTTCCATGATTGAATTTTGGGGCATCTCATCCCTTCTACTTATGTTGCCCTTCCGTTGGCAAGCATAAAATGATGAAACGTAGGTGTGAGCGTCTGTGAATAAGCTTGGCCACCATAACCCGGAATGAAGCACTTTTGTTGCGGTTTTGAAGGAAGCAAAGTGTCCTCCATACACCGAGCCATGACAATGATATAGCACTCCATTCACTTCTTCTTCCGGGATGCATCTCCGGTAAAGACTATCCGAGCATCTCTTGTAGAGATAAGGCTCATCCCAATAGAAATGGGTTACATCTCTAAAAAAATTCTTCTTGTTGTAGCTGTCCAAGTTTGGCGGTTCCTTCCCACAAGCTAGATAGTTCACAAAATTAGCATAGCACGACAAACCAAGATCACTCAAACTTTTGACCTCCTCTAGTTTCAAACCCGCATGATAGCTTTTCTTCAACATCCCAACAATCATAAGATGTTCCTCGGGAAGAGAATCATATATGGGAATTTTCTCTTCAACTCTTAATCTTGACAAGTGGTCCGCTACTCCGTTTTCAATACCCTCCTTGTCTTTAATCTCCATGTCAAATTCTTGAAGAAGGAGAATCCACCTTAGAAGCCTCGGTTGGCATCTTTCTTTGCTATCAAGTGTCTCAAGGCGGCATGATCCGTGTACACCACAATCTTGGATCCCACCAAATAGGAGCGAAACTTCTCAAAAGCATATACCACCGCTAAGAGCTCCTTTTTCGTGGTTGTGTATCTCGTTTGAGCGTCATCGAAGGTTCTACTAGCATAGTAGATCATATGAATCTTCTTGTCCTTCTTTTGGCCCAAAACCGCGCCAACCGCAAAGCCACTAGCGTCGCACATGATCTCGAAAGGAAGATTCCAATCCGGTGCTTGCATAATTGGAGCACTCACGAGAGCCTCTTTGATTTCCAAGAATGCCTTCAAACATTCGTCATCGAAAACAAACTCCACCTCCTTGCATAGAAGGCTAGTGTGTGGTCTCGCTATCTTGGAAAAGTCCTTGATGAACCGTCTATAGAACCCGGCATGGCCCAAAAAATTTCAAACACCGTGGTTGGCGGTTCCAAACCCATCATCACTTTGATCTTCGCCTTGTCTACCTCAATGCCTTTTTCCGTGATCTTATGCCCCAAGACAATGCTTTCTCGCACCATGAAATGGCATTTCTCCCAATTCAAGACGAGATTTTCTTGCAAAGATTTGACAAACAAGAAGCAAACGAGGCACCATATACAGAAAAATCATCCATAAACACCTCTACCATGTCCTCAATTAAGTCCGAGAAAATAGACATCACACACCGTTGAAAAGTCGCGGGTGCATTACAAAGCCCAAATGGCATTCTTCAATATGCGTAGGTACCATAGGGACAAGTAAAAGTCGTTTTCTCTTGGTCATTGGGGTGTATTGGGATTTGAAAGAAACCCGAATATCCATCAAGAAAACAATAGAAAGGATGATTTGCAAGTCTTTCTAACATTTGGTCAATAAAAGGCAATGAGAAGTGATATTTTCGAGTAGATGAGTTTAGTTTCCTATAATTTATGCACATTCTATGTCCGGTTATAGTTCTAGTGGGAATCAATTCATCTTTATCATTCCTTATAACCGTTATCCCACCCTTTTTGGGAACCACATGAACCGGTGATACCCCTGTACTATCCGAAATGGGATAAATTATCCCAGCATCTAGAAGCTTAATAAACTCCTTCTTAACCACTTTTTTCAAATTCGGGTTTAACTGTCTTTGATGTTTAATAGAGCTCATAGACTCATCTTCTAGATGGATTCGGTGTGTACATAGAGAAGAGGAAATTCCTTTAATATCATCCAAAGAGTAGCCAATTGCTCTTCGAAATTTCCTCAATTCTCTTAAAAGCGTGGACAACTCATTTTCATCTAAACTCTCATTCACTATGACCGGGTAAGACGCATTTGGACCTAAGAACGCATACCTTAGCCCAATTGGGAACGCATACAAGGTCCACCTTTGGGGCCTTGAGCTCGCTCCAATCATCATCATAGCTAGTCTCACCATCGCTAGCTTCTTGCTCGTCTTCGAGCTCAACATCCAAAGCACTCATATAGTCAATTTCCAAAGCACTCACATTGTGTTCCACACCATCTTTGACAAGTTCTTTGTGCTCTAGCTCCAAAAACTAATTTTCTCCAACAAGTGCTTTGTGTGACTCCTCATGAAGATACCCATTCTCGCCATGCTCCTTCGTCAAAGCAATTTGGAGATGATCCTCCAAGTTCAACTCCTCTAGAAGCTCATCCGCTAACTCCTCCATAGCTTCAATGTAGAAGGCTTGACCATCGATAGTGGGCTTTTTCATCATCTCATTGATGTCAAATTTAAGCACATCGTCTTTGCTCAAATGAAGATCAATCTTTCCTTTTCAAACATCTATGATAGCTCCGGCGGTGGCTAAGAACGGTCTTCCAAAGATTATAGGATCTTTGGGCTTTTCATCCATTTCAAGAACAACAAAATCGGTTGGTACCTCAAAATCTCCAATTCGTATCGGTAAATCTTCAAGCATTCCAATTGGGTGTCGTACCGACCTATCCGCTAGCACGAGAGAGATTCTACAAGTCTTGTAGACGGTGAAACCAAGACGTTTTGCCATCGAAAAAGGCATCAAACTTACACTTGCTCCAAGATCACACAAGCAATGTTTGAACGCTAGTGGCCCAAGAGCACAAGAAAGAGTAAAACGTTCGGGATCTCCCAACTTCTTTGGTATAACTTTCCTTTGAATTATGGCACTACTCATGGGAAAGAACAACCATTCCTTCTAAATCCTTGGTTTTATCCTTGATTGCGTCTTTGAGAAACTTGTTGTATTGTGGGACTAACAAGAAAGCATCAACCAAGGGCATAGTCACTTGGACCTTGTCCATTTGCTTATCAAAAATTGCCCTATATTTCTCCATGAGTTGATTCTTGAAGCGGCCCAGAAAAGGAAGCTTGGGCTCATAAGGTGGTGGGACAAAGGTAGTCTTCTTCTTTGTAGGTGTTCCCGCGGGTTTGTCTTCTACAATCCTTGTTCTCTTAGCTTTACCCAAAAAAGTATCTTCTTCACCCACATTCTCTTCATTCTCAATTACCACCTCCCCACTTTGGTTCTCAATGTCCTCATTGAGATTAGATGGAAGCTTCCGTGGGGGAAGCTCTTTTCCACTACGTAATGTGATAGCGTTACAAAACTCCTTTGGATTAGCTTCGGGTTTTCCCGGTAAGGTACCTTGAGGGCATGTCGATGAAGAAGCTCCTTTACCTTCGATTTGCTCGAACTTAGTCGACAATGCCTCAAATTTGGAGTTGAGGTCATTGTAAGAACAGTCCACCTTGTTGTGGATTTCCGCCATTTTCTTACTCAAATCCATGGCTCCTTGAGCTTGGCCTTGTAATAGTTGTTGAAGCATGTTCTTCATCTCGTTGTCCTGAGGCGTTGTGTTGCTCGCTTGTCCTTGTTGCACAAAACCGGGTGGTGTAGATTGTTGCTTTGGTTGAAACCCACTTTGGTTTCCTTGAAAGTTGTTCCTTGGAATAAATGGTCTTTGTTGGTTGGAAGGGACGAAGTTCTTTTGTTGAAAGCTTTGACCTTGAGTGTTTTGTTGAGGATACACTTGGTCTTGAGGATTCGCCACATTGTTGCTTCTATAGGAAAAATTTGGGTGATTCCTATAGTTTGAGTTGAAGCCTCCTTGGTAGCCACCTTGACCACCCACATAATTGACTTCTTCTTGCTTATTATCGCCATCAACTCCCTCTTGATAGTTTTGGTTGTCATCGTAATCACCAACAAAGTTGACGGTTGATTGTGAAGCTTGGATAAGCTTATCCATCTTGTCGTTTAGAGCTTTGATGTCCCTTCTCATCTTTTGATCATCAAACTCTCCACCGCCTCTTGAAGATCTATCATAGTCTTCTCCATAATTACTATCGCTTTGTGCCAAGTTTTCCACCAATTGTAAGTCGTCATCCACTTCTTTTCCCAATAAATTTCCATTACTCGCGGTATCAAGTAGCATACGAAACTTGGGAAGGACACCGCGGTAAAGAGTGCTATGTAGAGACTCGTCCGAGAAACCGTGGTGAGGACATTGCATGGTGAATCCTTTGAAGCGTTCCCAAGCCTCACAAAAACTCTCGTTCCCCTTTTGAGTGAAGCTTGATATCTCATTTCGAAGCCTTGATGTTCTTGTGGTGGAGAAATTTTTTGCAAGAAAAGCCTTCTTGCATTGGTCCCAAGTTTTGATTGAATCTTGTGAAAGGTTCTTTTCCCATTGATGTACCTTGTCTCCAAGCGAGAATGGGAACAAGCGCAACTTGAAACCATCTTCTGAGACACAATTGATCTTTGTATAAGTAAGTGATTCAAGTAGAGTACATAAAACATAAAACATAAAACTTATTAATCTAAGTAATTCAAGTAGAGGTTTTCTAACAACCTAAGTGGTATTGAAAACAAACTATATTTGACTAAAGCGATAGATAGAAACTCAAACTAGAATGCAAATTACGGTTTAAGAAAATACTAAAAACGAATCCAAGGGTGAAGTATACGATTTGTTGGTAACTTTAGAGGTTCACAATGATGTCAATAAACTCAAGCAATGCTAATCCTTAGACTATGATCATTAAACAAGACTAATCCAATTCCTTGGAATTAGTCACTTGGGAAATTACTCAATCAAGAACAAATTTCCATTTGTGATTTAATAACTTTCAAGCATTAGAAACAAGATCATTTAATCAATAAACATCCTAAGACAACTATTTCCATATGCTAAGAATGTAATACCCTTTGATTAGTTCATTGAGGAATTTCATCGAACACCTTCCGGGCGAGAAATTTCCTATGATCTAAATCAACTCTATCATGGTCGATTTAGCATTAAATACACTAAACAAGAAAGGATCATTAATAATTTAGGCCCTAACATCATTGATTCACCTTAAAATTACCTAAAACTACTTCACCCTAGAATTCTAGAAAACTACTCACAAACCATGTTTATCTCCACAAATCCCATGAAAGAAGTGTTTAGATTCATGGTAGATGATAAGAATATAGATGGATAAAAGAAAATCAATCAATCAAGAACTTGCATAAAAACACCAAGAATCTCTTACAATCTCCTCACAAACTCTTAAACACGTTTTTTGTAAACTAAAAACAAGATCAGCCCCAATAATTATGTCTTTTGCTTATAAATAAAACAGGGTCGGACCGGGTCAACCCGGGACAAACCGGGTTTGACCCGGATATTTTGAGCTTCGGGGGGTCTGCATCGGGCACAGCTGGTCGATATGGTTGCCCGATGTAGAATTCTGAGCTTGCTACGAACGGGTCCACATCGGGCGTAGCTGGTCGATGTGGCTGCCATCTGATTTCTGACGGACGGATCCACATCGAGCGCAGCTGGTCGATGTGGCTGCCCGATGTGGACTTCTGATTTTTGATGGACGAATCCACATCGGGCGTAGCTCGCCGATGTGGCTGCCCGATGTGAGTCTCGGATTTTGGCTCTTTCTTGCTCAGCCTTCCTCTCTTCTTGATCACTTTCATTGCCTCAAATTCTTCGGTGCCTAATCCAATGCAAAGAACGCAAAACACGCAAAATATGATATGCATATGCAATATATACACCTAACTAATCTTAAATGCAAGGTGAGAACATTAATGATCTAAACACACTATATTGACCTCTAAATGATTCGAAAAGCGGTGAAACTACGAAAAACATATGACTACGAATGTCTAATTTATGTGAATATCAGGGTGTGGGTGATAAAGTCGTCGGAAGAATCCTCAAAAACAAGAAGATTCAATTCCTGTTTCAGTCAGAAGAATCGATGCTTTCGGTTTTGAAAAAGGGTCCTTGGTCTTTCAATGTGTGTATATGTGTGTGATTCATAATGGAATTTACTCCACTTGGACATCGATTTGAAGACCATCCCCTTCTAGGTCCAGATAAGAGGAATCCCTCTTTAGTTCATGACTTTGCATATGGTGAGGCATATCAGACATGTTATGGGACATTACCTTGAGATGGATTTTCAAGATGATGGTTCCCTTCATGTCGATTATGTTCAGGTGAAACTGCTTTGGAATATCGAGACTCCTCTTCATTTCCAATGTTTATTTCAGTTTGGAGATGAGACAAGTGTTCTCAAATTCTGCTATGAAAAACTTTGAAGCTTTTGCTCCATATGTGGATTATTGTCTCATGATGCTGTAGACTTCCTAAAGAATAACAACTTGGGTTCATATTCACCACCAGATGGTGATGATAATGATGACGATGAAGACAAAGAACATCCTCCATAATTCGACAAGAAACAAGGTATTTCAAGACATGAACAAGAGGAGACAAGTGCAGACGAATGAAAAAAAGATTCATCTGAGTCTTCGCATAAGAAGCGCAAGACAGAGACTCCAACACATGTTTGCAGAGTTTCCGATGGTTTATTGTGACATGAAACATGTCATTGATGTTGAAGAGTATGAGAAAATGTCGCGAAGAGGAAGAGAACTCAAGCTGAATTGATGGAAATAAGGAATTGGTTGAACCCAACTGAAGATGGTGCAAGCAATTCTCATGGCATTGATCCGACCACTGCTCAGGCACAAACACCAACTGATCGAGAGGGTACAGTGGGCCATAAACCATAAGAGCCTGGATGAATACAAGCTTTTGGAACTTCCGAGGGTTAAGAGGGTCCCTGGTGGTTCGACGTCTAAATGAGATTAAGGCTTCTTATTCCCTTGACTTACTCTTTATGATCAAAACAAAGAATCTCGATGATGTGGTCCGGGATGTGGTTGCACAACTTTGTTATGATTGTGTTAGGTGTGTGTCACCAATAGGTAGTGGTGGTGGTGGTCTAGCATTGCTATGGAAAAAATTTGTTTCTGTTTGTTTTTACTCTCTGGATGAAAAACTCCTTGATTGTAAGATAAAAAATAAAGAAGACTCTTTCTACTTGTCTTCCGTCTATAGCCATCTGATTAGAAAAGAAAGACATACCCTATGGGAAAAACTTGAAAGAATGATAGCAAATAGACCTGGTCCTTGGCTTATATGCGGAGATTTTAATGAGATACTTCATCCAAATGAGAAGAGAGGAGGAAGAGTGAGAGAAAACTGGTCTTTGGTAAATTTTCGTAATATGGTTCACAATTGCAAAGTGGCTGATCTTCCTTATACCGGAAATAATATGACTTGGGCTGGGAAACACAGAGATTATAGAGTTGAGAGTTGGTTAGATAGAGCGATGGCTAATGATGAGTGGAGAGCAACATATCATGCCTCTGAAGTTGAATATCTAGAACTTATTTCCATAGACCTGCAATCATCAAAATAAGGAGACAAACTGATCAAGGTAAAAGATGTTTCATATTCGACTCTAGATGTTGTGAAAAACCATAGTTTAAATCTGTTATAATGAACGGATGGTGATCTGAGAAAGATAATCAAGGCTTTACTCCTATCACTCATCGAATAAAACAATGTCGACATGCTATTTCAGTTTGGAAGAGGAACAATAATACTAATTCTACGAAACAAATCAAAGACTTGAAGAAGAAGATAGACGAGGCTTATATATATCCTTCTGTTACAACTGAAGAACTTTGTGGCCTGAGAAGAGAGTTAATCAAAGCATATAAAGAGAAAGAGGTATATTGGAAGCTTAAAAGCTGAAACAAATGGTTACCAGATGGTGATCGTAATACAAAATTCTACCATGCCTCGACAAAGAACAGAACGACACATAATCGTATTGTGTCTATCCAAGGAAAAGACGGTTCTGATATTTATGGCAACCGAGCTATAGGACAAGAAGCACAAAGATATTTCTCAGACCTGTTTGCTACTACGAATTTTACAGACCTCCAATCAGTGTTGAGAAACATGGATAAACTAGTTACAACAGATATGAATATGGACTTGACAAAAGAGATAACAACAGAGGTAGTGCGTGCTGCAATGTTTTCAATTGGAGCAACACGAGCACCAAGGCCGGATGGATTCGCAACCTCTTTCTATCAACAATATTGGGATATCGTAGGTCATGACATTGTTAATGAAGTTAGACGTTTCTTCGGTACTTGAGAAATGCCACCAGATCTCAACCACACAAATATGTGCCTCCTTCCAAAGATAGAGAATCCAAAAAAATGAAAGACTTCATGCCAATTGCATTATGCAATGTGATTTACAAAGTTATCTCGAAGATCCTCATCTTCCGATTAAAATCAGTTATGTTCAACGTCGTAGTAGAGAACCAAGCAGCTTTTATCCCGAGAAGATTAATTATAGACAATGCTCTTATAGCGCATGAAGCTCTCCACTCTTTGCGTGTTAGAGGACGGTGTGCTAAATCCTATATGGCTTTTAAAACAGACATTAGTAAAGCATATGACTGCATCAAATGGAATTTTCTTGAAGAGGTAATGAGGAAAAAGGATTTTCGGAGATCTGGATCAAATGGATTATGGCTTGCGTTAGCTCAGTTTCTTTCTCTGTATTGATCAATTGGAGCCCATAGGGAAAGTTTGATGTCACAAGGGGAATTAGACAAGGATATCCCTTGTCTTCGTACTTGTTTATCCTTTGTGTTGATATTTTAAGTGTCTTAATGACTAATGCAACATGCGAGGGTACAATTCAGGCGATCCGATTGAGCAATGGAGGCCCTCATATATCACATTTACTCTTCGCGGACGATTCTCTATTTTTCGTCAAGGCTGATCACAAGAATAGTCGAAACTTGTTCAAAGTATTTGAACAATACAGTAAGGCTTTTAGGCCAGGTCATAAATCTTGATAATCTTCTATCACCTTTGGGGAGAGAATTTATCAAAACACTAGAGAGGCCGTACATCGATTACTGAAAATACCAAACATTGGTGGTGGAGAAAAATACTTAGACCTTCCAGAACAGTTTGGGCGGAAGAAGACATAAATGTTGGAATATGTTAAAGAGAATGTTCTGCGCAAAATCAATGGATGGCAAACACGATTCTTATCACAAGCAGGAATGGAGACTCTCTTTAAATATGTCGCCTTTCCCATGCCGGTGTACTCTATGAATTGTTTCCAACTCCCAATAGAATTATGCTCTGAAATTGGTAGTATCATCGCTCGGTTTTGGTGGAGAACAACACCATAAAAATGTAAAATATCATGGGTCTCGTGGAAGAAGATGGCAACATCTAAGAGAGATGGCGGTTTGGGCTTTAGAGATCTTCATAAATTTAACCAAGCTTTGTTAGCTGACCAATTTTGGAAATTACTAAGACGACCTAATTGTCTCCTCTACCGTGTTTTGAAAGCAAGATATTTTCAAGAAGGAAAGATTCTTGAAGCAAACAGAGGAACCAAGCCTTCATATGGATGGCAATCTCTGTTAATTTGGTTGTGAACTTTTAAAAATGGATACTTGTACTAGCATCGAGGACGGAGCATACACTAGAATATGAATTGATTCATGGATTCCGTTAACGCCACCACATGTTCCTGTTTTACGGCCATATGTTGATCCCAATACCCTAGTACAAGCTTTAATTAATCCGAACTCACTACAATGGGACGACATGATGATTGAAGAAATGATTGACGATCAAGACTGTTGATCCCGAATATCACATAAGGGGTAAAACAGTAAACTCAATGGATCGAATCTCGTTTTATTAGATCAAACTCGGAAAAGTACAAAATGGATTAAGTCGAGAGACTTTAATCAGTAAAAGAGAACTAGAAGAATAAAAGCAATGAAGTTTGAGCTCTTAGTCTCTTAGGTCTCGTGAATGAGTTGTGAGGATAATATTATGAATGAGGAGCCCTCCTATTTATAAGGTTCTAAGCTAGCTAAAAACAGGATGATTTCCTTTTCCTAATTCCATCAGGAAAAGGATAAGTTCCTTTTCCAAGTTCCATTGGGAAAAATAAGATTTCCTCAAATCCCTCCGAGATCGGGAAATATTCCGCGAATCTCGAAGGTCGGCGACATTGGTGACAAGCTCAGGCCTTGATGGGCTTGAGAAGTCGGTAGTTGGCCTGATCTTAATTCAAGCCGGGTTAAACCGGAGAGTGCTAAACTCACCACAAACAATTAGTCCCCCCCCAGTTCGGCGAAAGAGTTTTGTTTTAGTTCGGCGAAGTTCATGGAGAAATCTTTAGCTCGGTTGGAATTGAGATCGGCATCCTGACTTGGTCGTTAAAACTTGATGCTTCAATTAGCTTGTCCTCGGCGGAGTTCAACAGCTTATGCGAGGTTATTAGCTCGGCTTAATCCGTTTGCGAACGATGAAAGTTTGGCTTATTGTACTTTGTCGAGTTCGATCGTAGTGCGAACTGAAAAGTTCGGCTTTGGCACGAACTAAGGAGTTTGGCCTGAGGTTTTTTGGAAGCGAGATTGTTTGTTAATCCGCATAAGGTCGTAAAATGATATGATCCTCTCGAGTCCACCACGTACCAAATTGGTGCCGTACATAATACGGTCTTAGCCGGGGTACGTTAGATGAACTCGGTTTTTGATCAATTCGAGATCGGCGATCGCTGAGGATCGGCTTACAGATGTGCGATTGTTGAGAAATCGGCTTATAAAGTTTGCGATTGTTAGGAAATTGGCTTATAAAATTTGCGATTGTTAAGAAATTGGCTTAATTTGCGATAATGTGTCGTTCGGCTTCACCCCGAGAGCTTAGCATGACACTGCAAAGGTTTGCTCATCTCAAGATACTCCGGGTCCCCAGATCGAATCTGAGTGTGAGAGTTAATTCGGCTTATTTGGCTCAGATGGTCTGGGGACGAATTTCAGTGCGGGTCTTATTCCCGGTTTGTGCGAGTGATAAGCTCAAAAGTAATACCCTAAAGTACTAACAGCTTTGTCGATTGTAGTATTTAGGGGTCGAATCCACAGAGACTCAAGAATCACACAATAAATTTTAAAGGTTCGAATTAAGCTAAGGGATCAATGTAATTGAAAGCAATAACGTAAATTACACGGTTGTAAATTCGATGGAGGAAAGATAGGTTCAGGGTATTTCTCAGGAAATCAGAGAATGCAGATAAACTAACTGGTCAGGGTTCAGGTTAAACCCGGTTCTTGAACTCAAATCACTAAGCTATAACTAACCAACTGTCGTTGCGAGAGTTATCTAAGTCTAAATCTTAGAATTTCAAATCTCTTTGCAAATCCTAAAGACTAAACTAGCTTTAAGTCCAGGTTTGATCTGTTCACAAAACAACTAAACCAAATCTCTTTGCATATAGTTATTTTGCTCACCCTAAATTCTATCAGATTATCAATTGCACTATCGTGCCTAATCGATTAACCTAAGATCTAAGTTCCAGGTGATCAATCTATAATTAGCTTTAAGAACAACCTAAGGTGAAGAACTAATTCAGATTATGAATCCTAACCAACTAATTAACCTAGCATTCAATGAAATCCCTTATGAGAACCCTAAACCTAACAGGAGATCTACTCAGACATGGAGAATGAAACAATAAACATAACTGAATAAATCTCTGAAATAAATAAATAAGATGAGAGTAAACAAGGGTTCGAAATCTTCTCTCGGATGAACAGAGTTTCAGACTTGTCTCCCTCAGAAAGCTCTCTCAAATAAAACCAAAGTATATTAATTCGTTGCCAACAAAAGTGGCTGAAAAACCTAATTATCATCCTAAAACACGTTATAGGGCTTCTTGTAATTATTAAAGTCTTCTGGGCCAAGGTGCAATTTCATCAGACTTGTAAAAAGTCGCGATCCTTCTCTTCATGCGATGGGTATCGACCGACACCATAAGTTGTATCGATCGATACCAAGCTTCTGTGTCGATTCTTCAGCTACATGATCCTTGCTTGGCTCCAAAATGCTCCAATATCTCCAATTCAGCTCCAAACGTACCTAAACCTGTAAAGACTCCAAAATACTAGAAAGACTCTATAAATAAGACTTATATCATGGTTAAAAACGGGTAAAAACCATGATATATCAGCGAGACGGATCTTGGATTTTAAACGTTTTGCATCCCTGAGGAGTGCTATCTATCGCATGGCCATGACGTCGATGTGTGAAACCGTGATGGTTTTAAGTGCGAACTAAGGAGTTCGGATTTAAGAGATACAAACTATTTTGAGTTCGGCGAACTGTGATAGCTCGGCTTTTGGTTTACTTAGTCATTTCAGACTATCATGCGAACTGAAGAGTTCGGCGAACTGCGATAGTTCAGCTTTTATTACTTAGTCGTTTCAGACTGTTATGCGAACTGCGATAGTTCGGCTTATAGGAGTTGAATTTTTTTTTTTTTTAGAATCATAGTTGGTCCCGAGGTGGGTTGCCTACGTACCCCCCCCCTCCAAAAGATCAAGCCATTCGTAGTTTGTATCGATGATGACAACGAGCTCGGTGAGCGTTCTTTTTTTTTTTTTTTTTTTTATCGGAAGGCGAACTAGTAATAGTGCTTGAGGGCATATTGTTCATCTTTGGCAGCCTCTTCCTCCTCCTCAAGGATGTACGTGTGTGACTTGTGCAATGCATCTTCCAAGGTAAGAGGTAGGTTACGCTGGATCTCCTTGTGAAAGTCCGATTTGTACCAGGTCGCTTTGTAAAGAGCTTCGATTGCGGCATCGTCATCAATGGTACAGTGGGTCACCACCGACTTAAATCGGTCCATGAAGTCTCTCAAAGGTTTGGTCTGTCCTTGTTCGAGGGCCCAGAGTTCGGCGTTCTTTGTTTTCTTCTTGATGAACATCGTGAAGCGTTTGAGGAATTTGGTCGTGAGTTCGGTGTAATTATCGACCGAGTTTGCTTCGAGTTGAGAGAACCAATTGAGTGCGGTTCCGCCGAGGTTCTCCACGAAGAGTTGGCACTTTGTAGCATCTTTTTCATCCTCGAATTGGAACTAGGAGCGGTTCATCATAATTCCAAACGAGGTCATGAAGTGGCAAGGTTCGGAGTTGCCTTCGTATGGTGTGATCTTGATCTTCTCCAGACGCCGAATTGGTGTGTTGAGTATCCATGGTGTGAATGGAGTTTTCTGAATCACACGGTCGATCTCGGGTGCCGAGCTAGTGGCCTGGTGGAACTTGTAGTTCATATCCCGGAGTTGGGCTTTGAAGCTTTCGATCTCTTTCTCCATAGACGCTTGATCGGTGAGGCGTGTCTCATGATTGCCGATGGATCTTAAGGTCGGAGGTTGGGGAGTTGTTTTGCTTTGTCGGAATTCGCTGGGCTAATCTTGGAGCTCGGTTTGGGCTGCGACCAGCGCGTCGAATCGTTTGTTGTGTCTTTTGGCCAATTCGGCTATATGTGCTAATATAGCTTGGAATAGGGTGGCTTGGTCGACTGGAGTCGTTGCAGCGTTAGCAGTGTTGTTGTTATCATCACTGTGCACCGTGTTGGTTGGTGATCCCATCATTGCCGAGTTTTCTCTACGAGATCCAAACGTTTTGATAAGGTCGGAGGTTTGACCCCTCCTTCTAGCGCCAGTTGTTGATCCCGAAGATCACACAAGGGGTAAAACAGTCAAATCAATGGTTCAAATCTTGTTTTATTAGATCAAACTCGGCAAAGTACAAAACGGATTAAGTCGAGAGCCTTTAATCGGTAAAAGAGAACTAGAAGAATAAAAGCTATGAAGTTTGAGCTCTTAGTCTCTTAGGTCTCGTGAATGACTTGTGAGATGAATATTATGAATAAAGAGCCCTCCTATTTATAAGGTTCTAAGCTAGCTAAAAACATGATGATTTCTTTTTCCTAGTTCCATCAGGAAAAGGAAGTTGAGAAGGATAACTTCCTTTTCCTAGTTCCATCGGGAAAAGGAAGATTTCCTCAAATCCCTCCGAGATCGGGAAATATTCCGCGAATCTCGGATGTCGGCGATGCTGGTGACGAACTCGGGCCTTGATGGGCTTGAGAAGTCGGTAGTTGGGTTGATCTTAATTCAAACCGGGTTAAACCGGGGAGTGCTAAACTCACCACCAACAAAGACCGTCATCTAATTCACAAGATTTTTCTTCCATCTGTCCCCATAGCAGATAAATTAGTTTGGCAGCATACCTACTATCAAAACTGGCTATAGACTAACTCTGAACAATAGTCCACCGGAAGAGATTCCAAGAGCGCTGGTAGCAAACGATATTTGGCAGTCGGATGTAGCACCTAAGATTAAACATTTCATATGGAGGATGCATCAAGAGCCATCGCGGTGAATGCCAATCCCCGACATCGTAGAGTAAATGTCGATCGTTTTTGTACTCATTGCTGCGATTATGTGGAAACTAGCGACCATATTTTCTTCTCGTGTCTGTATGTTAATGAAGTCTGGCGACTTACAGGAATGTCGCTGCATATTCTCAGTAATCGACAAATCTCACTTAAAGATAAGCTGAGATATTTGTTTGCTATACATCGTAATAGCTTCATATCTGACACAAATCGGAAACTCCCTTTTTGGATACTATGGACGCTTTGGAAAAGTCGTAATGATCTACTGTTTATTGCAATAACATCAATGCAGTAGAAACGCTGAATCAAGCCTCAAATGATGCAAACGAATGGAACAATAGCCGTACTGAAACATAGATACACAATCCTATGCAACAAAGAACCCGACGTTAGCAGGTTCATTGGAGGAAACCAAGTAAAGGCTGAATAAAGTGTAATTACGATGTTTCCCACCATGAAGGTAACCATACTTCCGGTTTTGGCTGGATTATTCAAAATAGTAATGGGATTTGCTTAGATTGTGATATATAGAAATTCCAAGGAATGAACACACCTGAAGAAGCAGAATGTACATCGCTACTATGGGCAATGCAAGCAACTTGGGCTCTCGCATATTGTGTAGTGGAGTTTGAAGGTGACAATCTGAATATCACCCATATTATTAATGGGAAAATAACAAATCTCAAGCTCTAACATTATATAGAGACTATTAATCGATGGAGTAAAATGTTTGACAATGTCAAATTCTCCTTCCGACATCGAGAGGTGAATACTTGTATTGATATGTTGGCTAGGAAATCAATTTTAGATTTAGCTCCTTGGTCTATGTATCATTGTTGTCCAAATTTTTTGTATCCCCTTGTAAACCGAGATTGTGCTTTGCAAAATCAATAAAAGTCTTAGTCGAAAAAAAAAAAAACAACATGCAGTCCACTGATAGTGCTTTTATATATCTTACCGCTATTGCAAACCGACTAATTCGGTTGTGTTGATCACTTGTATTGTAACATTCCAAATTTGGCTCAATCAAAAAAAGCCCAACAAAAAAAAGCCCATAAAAAAAACCTAGTTTAATTCTCTATTTAAGTGAGTCATCAGAAGAAGGAGACGCTATTTCCTAGCTGTGATCGACGACCAGAGCCACCAGCCACCGACCACCGCCGATCAGCCACGTCACCGCCGCCGATCAACCACGTCACCGCCGCTGTGAAGAGGATCCGCCGCGAGGTTGCACCGAGCCGTCTTCTTCTCGAATCTGTTGCTTCCAGCCGTCGTTAGTTCAGATATGATCCGTGTCTTCCTTTTCTAAGAACCCTGACATCCATATCTCTAAGGTGAGGATTAGATCTATGATTTTCTCTATGTTCTCTTGTTTTCTTCTGGTATGTTGAGTCTAAGTATACTCTGGTATGTTGCATGCTACGAAGTACCGACACGTTTGTGTGATGCGCAATGCTAGATCTACATCTTATAACGAATATGGTTAGGAGATTATTAGATGAATAACCAGCATACTTGTTTGATAACCATGTTGAGTGTTTAGTGCGTGTAAAGTAGTTAGATGGTGTGAAAGCACTAAGAGGTGATCGTCACTGCGAAGGGACGCATGTGGTACGGTTATTGTTTGATGGGGGCTGGACCTGGAGTGCAGGTCGGTTCTCAACGTCAGGAGGTTATGGCAAACCTCGTCTGTGTGACCGTGTGTGTGGGTGTGGTGGCAGGCTGATCTCGGTTGGTTCCTTCGGGAAGGCAGAGTCCGGTGTCACAAGTGTGATGGAGCTGTGGGCTCGGAGGTGTGATAAGTGGGTTTCCCGTGTTTTTGTAATTGTGTGTGCGCTTTTAGAGCTTGATGTTTGATTACTTGTTTATATTTATTCTTGGCGTATTAGTTGAATATGAGTGGGTGTGGTGAATGGATCTAGATTTAGTTTTCGCTGAGTAATCCCAATTACTCACCCCTCTCTCTTCTTGTAGGTGAGTATGATGATGATGTTGATGATGTTGAATATGAGTAACTGGATGAGTGATTCCAGTGTGGTGCGCGGTTTTGGGAGTTCGGAAGTTCTTCTTTTGGGTTTTATTTGGCTTTTCAGTGATTTAATTTTAAAGACAATTTTTGCTTTGGTTTTATTTAAGGTTTAAGTTGGATTTTGTAAGACATTTACTTGGGAATTAATGAGAGGAGTATTATTCACAAGTGGTTATCGTTGAAATGAGTTATGGTTAACCAACACGCCGTCTTTAAGGGAATAAAGAGGCGGGTTGAGGGTGACTTGGCCGATTCGTCTGGTTCCTTCGGAAAGACGGGGTCGGGGCGTCACAAGTGGTATCAGAGCCTATGTTCGAGAGGGAGGATATTCTAGGTTAGTGGGAGTGGGGAAAAGCGATTTTCAAAGTTTTCAAAACGAGGATTTTTCAAAAGTTATCAAACCACCACCTAGTGGAGCCTCCAATTATTATTGTTTTATTTTGCAGGGAGATCAATCTTTACGGGACCGGACTGACTCACTTGCTATCGTTTATGTACATATGCCGCTAAAGAACGCCAGAAACATGCAGACCAGATCTGCAGCTCGTCGTGAAGCTCAGGAAGAGCAGAATACCGCAACAGACATAAGTGTGAATGAGAATCGTGAGGAGCAGAACCATGAGGAAGTGAACCAGCCGGAAGGAAACTGAGCTGGGGAGCCTATCCCAGTGCGGCTCACGCTGCAGTGTTGGAAGAGCTACGCCGTTATCAAGGAAGGTACGGTGATCCGAGGGACGAACCAAACCCGCAAGTGAATGTTCGAGAGCAACATTTGCTGCCACCACCACTTGCGCGAGTTAATGTGCCGGGATTGACTTACTATGAGGCCATGAGACTCATTTGGAGGAAAATCTGATTCGATCTCCGCGGATAATTGGAAGAAGAGACTTGAGAGCGGAACTTCGACTCGATAAGATGCCCAGAGGTGTACCGAAGGGAGTTAGCTGTTCAGTACCTTAGGAACGAGGCGCTGATTTGGTGGGAAGGTGTGGTAGAAGGAGTTTGTGGACGCTACGAGTTGACATGGGATGACTTCAAGGACGAGTTTTCTCGTGAGTATTTTCCACCGGAGGCGTTGGACGAAATGAAAGTGCTTTTGAGGATCTTCGTTAGGATAACCGTACCGTGAGGGAGTACAAGGAGGAGTTCAACCATTTGAGGAGGTTCTTGATTCAAGTGTTTTCACTCAGTCAATTAATATTAAAATTCATACTACCACAATCATAACGGTTGTCAATGCAGTACTTTAGGATCGAATCCACAGAGACCAAATGTACACTACAATTCTCACAATTATGAAATTAAGCTAAGACATAAATAAGCTAAGACCAAATCAGTACCTTAGGGACGAGGCGCTGATTTGGTTGGAAGGTGTGGTAGAAGGAGTCTGTGGACGCTACGAGTTGACATGGGATGACTTCAAGGACGAGTTTTCTCGTGAGTATTTTCCACCGGAGGCGTTAGACCAAATGAAAGTGCTTTTGAGGATCTTCGTTAGGATAACCGTACCGTGAGGGAGTACAAGGAGGAGTTCAACCATTTGAGGAGGTTCTTGATTCAAGTGTTTTCACTCAGTCAATTAATATTAAAGTTCATACTACCGCAATCATAAAGGTTGTCAATGCAGTACTTTAGGATCGAATCCACAGAGACCAAATGTACACTACAATTCTCACAATTATGAAATTAAGCTAAGACAGAAATATGGTTGGTTTTGATTAAGTATCGAATGCAATTTAAACGATGTAAATTCAATAAAGGAAAAACGTTAGGTCAAGGGTTTATTCTCAGGAATCAAGAGATCACGAATCAGACAACTATTCAGGGAACAATTAAACACAAGTTTCAAACTCAAACATAAATATTAACCAATCCACTTCCGTGCTCAAGGTTACTAAACCTAGCATCCTAATACACTTCCGCGCACATAGAATTCTAGATCAGCCTTAACGAGCAGGTTCAATATGTTCACGAATCAACCTAATACACTTCCGCGCTATTAGACAATTCGCTCGCTTATGTTCTTTCTAGCAACCTAATACACTTCCGCGCTCTCAGATTAAACCCTAGTTCATAGACCTAGCGGTCAACTCAAGCCTAAGCAGTAAACACAACAATAAGCGAAAACCTCAAAAGATAAATCCCTATATGTATCTAATTCAATGATTCATGGATCCCCTTGAAACCCTAAACCTAACTAATGAACTACTCAGACATGGAAACGGAGAACAAGCAAAGAGATGAAGAAGACATAGTATAGATTAAGAGAGAAAGGGTTTAGAAATCTTCTCAATGGATACAAAGGTTCTTCTCCAAAGCTTACAATGATCTCCAAAAGTGTCAGTAAAATAAAGCAATAAAAAGTGTGTGTAAAAGTCGTGGTGCCGTCAAAGAGGCTAAAAATAGAGTATATATAGGTCGAGGTCAAATTAGGTTAAAAATAGGGAGTTCCCAGGGCAAAACAGGAAAAAACAGAAGTTTCCTTTTTCTTCTCGTCGGCTTGCATCAACCGATGCACCTCCTTGCATCGGTCGATGGTTGTTTCTCTGGTCCTGTTGCATCGATCGATGTACTCCTTCCATCGATCGATTGCTGATCTTCTGGTCTGTTGCATCGATCGATGCACTCCTTGCATCGATTGCCGATTCTCTGGATGTGCTGCATCGACCGATGCACTCCTTGCATCGGTCGATTGGAATTCTTCTGGTGGAGTTGCATCGACCGATTCTGCTCCTTTCTTCGCGGTTTCGTGCGTTTTTGCCTTCGTAACTCCAATTTCCTCCTTAGATGCCTTTTTACCTGATATATCTAAATAAAAGACTAAAAGACTCTAAAACGGAATTTGACTCGATAAAACGATTAAAAGAAACACCAAAACATACGATAGAAAACGGTAAAAGCCAAGTATATCAATTCCCCCAGACTTAGCATTTTGCTTGTCCTCAAGCAAACAGAAAACTAAGCAAGAAGAAAATGTTTGAAAACACGGAGACTCACATTTCCTTTAGAATTCTGCATTGACCATTACCTTAATAACCCATGTATTGCCAAACTAGCTCCAGATCGAACCACCATGTACTTCTCTGCAAGCATTCGCAGCCTCCCAGATTCAATTCATTATTTTACAGAACAATCCAAAGCTATCACTGCTGGGTCTCATCAAAGATCATAGTGCCGAGAACCTTCTAGACTTTTTCCCTTTCGATATCGTGACAAGACAACAACAACACAACCTTTGGTACTTTTTCCCTCCCCCAGACTTATTCTTTTCTTATTTTCTTTTCTTTGGGTATATATATTTTTTATCAAGGTTTACGAGACGCGAGTATTGATGGTGTTTGCCACCGAATCCCCGGTTCATCCCCTTTTTAAATCAAAGATGTAGGCAAATAATGGGATCGCGGGAAATTTTCCTAGCCCTCGCTTCCAATCTTTGTGTGATCATCTCCTTCGAAGTAAAATAATGGGATCGATGGAAATTTTCCTAGCCCTTTACTCGAAAGAAAATCATTTCATCTTTTATGCTTTTATTTTAAAATAAGGGAGAGGAGTACCATACTTTCACACAGGTTGTCTTGTCAGATACGAATGAGGAGTCAAGCTCTGAAGACACCAATCACGATGATGAGGTAAAAGGAAGAGCACATAAATTAGCTCAAGCTTTCGAATTTTTCTGGAAACATGGATGCCTCTGATTAACTGGTCAGCCTTTAGATTTTTCATTAGTCTGATCTAAAACTAGCCCGGCAACAATGGTCACTTAGATGCAAGTCATATAAAAATTCAAAGGTCGTGATCATAATCTCCAACAAGTTTTGACTCAATAAAACATAGTGACTCAAAGAAGACATAAAAATAACTCAAAAGTAAACAAAAGAAAGAAAATAGCATTAGTAACGATAGATACCCTCCCCCAGACTTAATTCGCACCGTCGCGGTGTGAAAATAATTGAGGAAGAAGGCAAAACTGACTCAAGTAGAGTAAAATAAAAGAGAAAATAAAAGAAAAACATACCGGTGGGTTGCCTCCCACCAAGCGCTTGTTTAAAGTCATTAGCTTGACTTGACAGCCTTTTAGGCGTGAGACGGGTCATCGAGGAGAATGGTGTCATCCCCATCGATTCCTACGTCGGCAAGATATGGCTTCAAGCGCTAACCATTAACCACGAACTCATTTCCCGTAGTGCTCAGCAACACCACAGCTCCGTACAGTCGCACCTCCTTAATGGTGAATGGGCCGGACCATCGCGATCGCAGCTTCCCTAGAAAACGTTTAAGGCGAGAGTTGTATAGTAATAGCTGATCGTTTGCAGCGAAGTTTTTAGGAATTATCTTCCTGTCGTGATAGGCTTTGGTCTTCTCTTTGTAAATTTTTGAGTTCTCGTAAGCCATGTGACATATTTCCTCCAGTTCTAGTAGTTGCATCGTCCTCCGTTCAGAAGCAGGTTTTATGTCGAAGTTTAGCAACTTTACATCCCACGCTGCCTTGTACTCGAGCTCCACATGAAGGTGACATGATTTCCCGTAGATAAGGTCAAAAGGCGTCGTTCCCAAAGGTGTTTTGAACGCAGTCCTGTAGGCCCAAAGAGCGTCATCTAGCTTGATTGCCTAGTCCCGCCTTGACGCAGTTCACTGTCTTTTGCAGAATACCCTTGATTTCCCTATTGAAAATTTCGACTTGTCCACTCGTTTGAGGGTGATAGGGAGTGGCTACCTTGTGCTTGACCTCGTGCTTCTTCAACAAGTTGTCAAAGACCTTGTTGATGAAATGAGATCCGCCATCGCTGATAACTACTCTAGGTACACCGAACCTTGGGAAGATTACCGATTTGAACATCCTTAATACTACCTTAGCGTCATTTGTTTGGCTAGCCAGCGCTTCCACCCATTTAGACATATAGTCCACCGCCACTAGGATGTATTGATTCCCGTAAGAGGATGGAAAAGGGCCCATGAAATTGATTCCCCATACATCGAACACTTCAACTTCCAAGATGAAATTTTGTGGCATTGCATTCCTCTTGCTGATGTTCCCTTGCCTCTGGCATGAATCGCAGTTCGAGATAAAAGCGTGTGCATCGCGGACCATACTCGGCCACCAGAAACCGGCTTGTAGGACCTTGGATACTGTCTTGAATGTGGCAAAGTGTCCAGCATAATTAGAACCATGACAGTGAAAAAGGATACCAGGGATTTCCTCCTCGGAGACGCACCTGCGGAAAACACCATCCGAACCTTGTTTGTACAAGTAGGGCTCATCCCAAAAGTAGCGTCTGATGTCTCGCAAGAACTTTTTCTTCTTGTACCCAACAAAGTTGCTTGGTTCCTTCTCTGCGGCCAAGTAGTTTGCTATTTCACCAAACCAAGGCATTTCGGGGAGTTATGAGCGGTTATCACTATGCTCAACGCGGATTACAAAAACGTTCTCCTCGGGTAAGCTGTCATCCAGAGGGGTATCCTCATCTATGCGCAGCCTAGACAAGTGATCGACAACACCGTTCTCGACCCCTTCCTTATCCTTGATCTCAAGATCGAATTCTTGTAACAGAAGAATCCATCGCAAAAGCCTAGGTTTGGCATCCTTCTTCGTCAGGAGATATTTCAGGGCGGCATGGTCGGTGTGCACTGATACCTTAGGCCCCACGAGATAAGACCTGCACTTCTCAAAAGCGAACACGATGGCGAGCAGTTCCTTCTCGGTTGTAGCGTACTTGCATTGCGTGTCATCTAGGGTCCTGCTGGCGTAGTAAATAACATGAAGCTTCTTATCCTTTCGCTGTCCCAAAACAGCTCCCACTGCGAAATTACTAGCATCAGTCATCACTTCGAAAGGGAGCTCCCAGTCTGGTGGTTGGACTATTGGTGCGCTGATAAGTTCTCCTTTGATTGTGTGAAAGGCCTCTAGACAATCGTCGTTAAAGTGAAACTTCGCTTCCTTGCAAAGCAATCAGGTTAATGGTCTAGCGATTTTGGAGAAATCCTTGATGAATCTCTTGTAGAACCCGACATGCCCTAGGAAGCTTCTAATCCCCTTGACAGAATTGGGAGGTTGTAGACTACTCATCACCTCTATCTTTGCCTTGTCCACTTCGATGCCCTGCTCTGAAATTCGATGACCCAAAACAATCCCATCTCTGACCATAAAATGGCATTTCTCCCAATTCAACACCAGATGATTTTCCTCGCAGCGTTGTACAAATTAGAAAGACAGACAGAAAACGAGGATCCATAGACAGAAAAATCGTCCATGAAAACCTCCATTATGTCCTCAATCAAGTCAGTGAAGATTGACATCATGCATCGCTGGAATGTCGCTGGGGCATTGCACAAACCAAATGGCATCCTGCGGTAAGCAAAGGTGCCATAAGGGCATGAGAATGTGGTTTTCTCCTGGTCATCTGGATGAATGGGAATCTGAAAGAAACCAGAATAGCCATCTAGAAAGCAGTAATATGGGTGGTTAGCCAATCTTTCGAGTATTTGATCAATAAAAGGCAAATGAAATGATCCTTACGAGTAGCAGCATTCAGCTTTCTATAATCAATACACATCCTATGCCCCGTAACGGCTCTAGTTGGGATCAACTCATTTTCTCATTATTAACAACTGTCACACCACCCTTTTTTGGCACTACATGGACTGGGCTCACCCAAGTATTATCTGAGATAGCATATATAATGCCCGCCTCTAGAAGTTTCATTATCTCCTTCTTTACAACATCTTTGAGATTCGGGTTTAACCGTCTCTGATGTTCTATCGAAGTCATCGATTCATCCTCTAGATGTATCCTATGCATGCAAAGATCAGGTGAAATTCATGTGAGATCATCTAGCGAGTAGTCTAAGGCTCTGCGATACTTTCTAAGCTCACATAGAAGTAAAGCAATTTCAACATTGTTTAGCTCAGCATTAGTGATCATAGGATAGGCATAATTAGGGCCAAGAAATGCGTACTTTAGCCCAGCTGGGAGTGGTTTGAGTTCGATTTTTGGAGCCTTCAGCTCGCTCCACGGGTTAGCAAGAGGCGTAGGAGGACTCTCTGCTGGAGGTGTCTCCGCGGCTGCTTCCAGGCTGATGTATTCAACCATCTCCTTTACTGTCTGGCTCGAATCCAGCATCTTAGCATACCTTGTTGCATCATCACTCATAAACCCATGTTCACTCTCAGCCCTCGTCAAAACAGTCTCCAACGGGTCATCTACTAAAATCTCTTCAGCCACTTTGTCAGAGATCTCTAGCGAGTCATTAATCGAGAACGTCTGACCGTCTAACATAGGTTTTTTCAACATTTTGTCCATCTTAAACTTCATGACAATGTCTCCTAGGTGGAGATCTATTCGCCCGTTCTTCACATCTATTATGGCTCATGCTGTACACAAGAAAGGTCTTCCCAAAATGAGAGGATCCCTTGGTTCTTCATCTAGCTCTAGAACCACAAAATCTGCAGGAACGAATGCATCTCCAACTCGTACATGTAGATCCTCAAGAACACCGACAGGAAGTTTCACAGAACGATCAGTAAACACTAAGGAGATCTTAGTTTGTTTGAACTTTGTGAATCCGAGTCGCTTAGCCACAGAATATGGCATCAGGTTGACACTGGAACCTAGATCACACAAGGAGCAAGCAAAGGTCATTGCCCCAATATGCACAGAGAGAACAAACTTCCCTGGGTCGCCTAGCTTCTTGGGCATCTTGTTTTGGAGGACAGCACTGCAATCTTTAGAAACCATCATGAAACTATCTTCAGTAGGTACTTTACTCGTCGCCAAGTTCTTCATATACTTCCTCAATGAAGGTACCATTTGGATTGCGTCGACCAGAGGAAGCTTCACCACGAGATCTTTGATTTCTTTTGACGAGTAGGGTATGGGACCTTCGGAGTGTAGACACGTGCGGGGGCTGTACCTGTGGCTCTTCTACAGCGTCTGCATCTGTAGAAACCTTCTCTTTTGGGGTTGTGTCTTCGCCATCCCCCTCTAGACCAATCACGACTTCAGCATCCTTTTCTTTTCGTGTAACAGGTTCTAACGCTTTCCCGCTTCTGAGTGTGATGGCGTTGACGAACTCATTCTTTGGATTCTGCTCTACCTTCCCTGGAAGAACTCCTTGCGGCCTCTTAATCGCTTCGGCAGTTTGAGCGACCTGAGTGTCTAACTTCTTCACATGAGTGCATACAGCTTCGTACTTTCCGTTGAGATTGTTGGACATGTTATAAACCTTAACATTGATCTCTTTGGCGGATTGCTGTTGATTGAGCAGGAGTTGCTGCATAAGAGCCTTAAGTTCATCATGGGAGTTATCTGCAGAGCTTGCGGTAACTTGAAATGGGGCAGGCTTCGTTGGTTGGAATGCGTTGAACGGCTGTTTCTGTTGGAATCCGCCTTGAAACCTGTTATGTCCTTGGAAACCCTGAGAAAAACCTGAGGCACCAGCGTTTTGCACAAAGGTTTTTTCTTGGAATTCTTGAGCTTGCTGAGGGTAGACTTGGTCCTGGGGATTCTCGACGTTGGTGCTCCTGTAGGACAGATTCGGGTGGTTCCTATAATTCTGTTTGAAACCTCTGTTCTGCACATACCCTTGTTCGCTGACGTAGTTCACCTCTTGCGGCTCATCAATCTCTTCCTCGGCAAATCCTTGACAGAGAATCGCATCTTCTGTGTCCTCGCAAGACTGCACACCTCTCTGATTTCCTTTTAGCAGCAAGTTCACTTTCGCAGTCAACTCGTCTATCTTCTGTGAGTCCACACCATTGACACATTTAGACCTGTCATACTCGGGACATCGGTTTCCGGAGCTTGCAGCCAAGTTCTCTATCAACTGGTACGATCCTTCCTTAGTCTTGGTCATGAAATCTCCATTGCTTGCAGCATTAAGGGCGTTTTTGTAGTCCCATTCGACTCCATCGTAGAAAATGCTTAGAATCTGCTCATCCGAGTACTCGTGATGAGGGCACTCTCTGCGGTACTCTCTAAACCTTTCCCAAGCTTCGCAAAAGGACTCCCCTGAATGCTGCTGGAAGGCAGCGATTTTGTTCTGAAGCGAGGCTATCTTGGATTTGGTGTAGAAGTGATCCAAGAAGGTGGCTCTGCATTCGTCCCAAGTAGTTAACGACCCAGCTGGAAGTGACTTGAGCTATCTCAGTGCCTTATCTGCCAAAGAGAAAGGGAAGAGTTTGCACTTAAGGTAATTAGCTGGCACTCCGTTCGACTTGGTAGTGCTGCAAATCTCTTCAAAATTCTCAATGTGATCCATCAGATGCTCTGCAGGCAAACCATGGAACATGTGCTGCTTCACCAATGCAATCATCTGAGGTTTAATCTCATAATCTTGCCTAGTAAAAGCCGGTGGACGAATGGCAGCTCTGTTCTGGTAAAAGGCATGAGGCGTGTCCAAATCCCCGATGGCAGGCTGTTGTTGCTGTCGCAACTGTTGCTGTCGCAACTGTTGCTGCACTTGCTCTTGCAGCCTTGAAGTTCAGCTGCTGCAGCGTTTTGTTGGTTGTTATTTGGATCGTCCATAACGACAGGATTTGACCTTACTCTCCTGCTCGTACGTTCTAACCGTGCTAGCTCTTGGTTGTTGAGCTCAAGAAGGTTCTCAGAGCCTTTGCTTCTGGTAACTCTACCCAGCTTTTAGTTAGTCACCTGAAACACACAATAGAATAAGATAAAATAGGTTAGTAAATCTTATACTAAATTTCAAATTCAGAATTGAAGGTAACACTATTGGTCCCCGGCAACGGCGCCAAATTGATTTAAGTGTTTTCACTCAGTCATTAATACTAAAGTTCACACTACCGCAATCATAACGGTTGTCAATGCAGTACTTTAGGATCGAATCTACAGAGACCAAAGGTACACTACGATTCTCACAATTATGAAATTAAGCTAAGACAGAAATATGGTTGGTTTTGATTAAGTAACGAATGCAATTTAAACGATGTAAATTCAATAAAGGAAAAACGTTAGGTCAAGGATTTATTCTCATGAATCCAGAGATCACGAATCAGACAACTATTCATGGAAAAATTAAACACAAGTTTCAAACTCAAACAGAAATATTAACCAATCCTCTTCCGTGCTCTTGGTTACTAAACCTAACATCCTAATACACTTCTGCGCTCATAGAATTCTATATCAGCCTTAACGAGCAGGTTCAATATGTTCACGAATCAACCTAATACACTTCCGCGCTATTAGACAATTCGCTCGCTTATGTTCTTTCTAGCAACCTAATACACTTTCGCGCTCTCAGATTAAGCCCTAGTTCATAGACCTAGCAGCTCAAGCATAAGCAGTAAACACAACAATAAGCGAAAACCTCAAAAGATAAATCCATATCTGTATCTAATTCAATGATTCATGGATCCCCTTAAAACCCTAAACCAAACTAATGAACTACTCATACATGGAAACGGAGAACAATGAAAAAGATGAAGAAGACATAGTATAGATTAAGAGAGAAAGGGTTTAGAAATCTTCTCAATGGATACAAAGGTTCTTCTACAAAGCTTACAATGATCTCCAAAAGTCTCAGTAGAATAAAGCAATAAAAAGTCTCTGTAAAAGTCGTGGTGCCGTCAAAAATGCTAAAAATAGAGTATATATAGGTCTAGGTCGAATTAGGTTAAAAATGGGGAGTTTCCAGGGCAAAACAGGAAAAACCAGAAGTTTCCTTTTTCTTCTCGTCGGCTTGCATCGACCGATGCACCTCCTTGCATCGGTCGATGGTTGTTTCTCTGGTCCTGTTGCATCGATCGATTGCTGATCTTCTGGTCTGTTGCATCGATCGATGCACTCCTTGCATTGATCGATTGTCGATTCTCTGGATGTGCTGCATCGACCGATGCAAGGAGTGCATCGTTCGATTGGAATTCTTCTGGTGGAGTTGCATCGATCGATGCACTCCTTGCATCGACCGATTCTGCTCATTTCTTCGCGGTTTCGTGCGTTTTTTCCCTCTTAACTCCAATTTCCTCCTTAGACGCCTTTTTACCTGATATATCTAAATAAAAGACTCTAAAACGGACTTTGACTCGATAAAACGATTAAAAGAAACACCAAAACATACGATAGAAAACGGTAAAAACCAAGTATATCAGTTCTCAAGGGCGTTTCACCGAGACAGACTTGATCCGTCAATTCATGAAGGGGCTGAGATTGGAATTGAAGAATCGTTGTTCGATTCGGAAGTATCCTGGTATGGTGGAGCTAGTGGAGACAGCCGCTACTCAGAAGATTGGAATTGAGGAGGAGCTAAGAAAGGCTAAGAATGCTCAAGCTCGTGCATCCCAAGGACAAGAAACACTTACGAGGACTTAGGATGACATGGATGCAGTAAGGGGATACAAATATATATATAATAAACTAGTTGTTACAATACTTAATGAGAAGAGATGCATGAAGGAGAGAGGAATACATGGGAATTCGTCCATAATAAGTAGAAGAGAGAGAGGAGCCTGTTTAAGTAAAGACTAGGCGGCAGGTACTACTGGTAATACTGGTAATACCTTCATTCCAACATCCCCCCTCAAGCTTGGCTGAAGAAGATTGGCCTTGAATGGAATTGCCTCATTAAAACCTTTACCAGGAAAACCCAATGGGAAAAAACCATGGTGAAGAAAAAAGAGTACAATGATCACATTCAAGGCTGATGAAGATCAACTAAGCCAAGCTTGCCTTAAATGAAGTTAACCACCTTTGAGTTAGCAGCCTTGGTAAAGATATCCGCAAGTTGATTGGATCTCTTAGTGAAAGTGGGAGATATAATCACAAGTTCAACCTTCTCACGAATATGATGGCAGTCCACTTCGATGTGTTTTGTGCGCTCATGGAACACAGAGTTGAAGGCAATGTGAATAGCAGCTTGATTATCACAATGCATGATGATAGGCTGAGGTGTCTTGACTCCAAGGTCCAATAGCAAAGCCTTAAACCAGATGAGCTCATCTGTGGTATCTGCCATAGACCGGTATTCAGCTTCAGTACTAGACCTTGACACCACCTTCTGTTTCTTGCTTCTCCACATGACCAGGTTCCCACCAAAAAACGTGCAATAGCCTCCTGTTAATTTCCTATCCGTCTTATCTCCAGCCCAATCAGCATCACAATAGCCAACGATCTCAATATGACCATTCTTCTGCATCCAGATGCCCTTTCCTGGAGTTCCTTTTAGGTATTTGAGGATCATTTCCACCATATTCCAGTGATAGATGGTGGGAGCTTGCATATATTGGCTGACCTGGTTCACAGCAAAACATAAATCAGGACGAGTAATTGTAAGATAAATGAGCTTACCAACAATTCTTTGGTATTGTCCAATGTTGTCATAAGGTTCCCCCTCAGGTTCCCCCTCACGAGAGTCTTTGTACTTCTCTTCAATAGGTGTTTTTGCTGGTTTAGCTCCAAGCTTTCCTGTTTCACTAAGAAGATCAAGTGTGTACTTCATTTGAGATAGAAATAGTCCTTCATCAGAATGACATACTTCAATGCCAAGAAAGTACTTTAGTTCACCTAAATCCTTAATATCAAAGGCAGATTTGAGAGAAGACTTGGTATTTTGAATACCTTCTTTATCATTGCCCGAAATAATAATATCATCAACATAAATAAGGACAACGACAATACATGATTCCCCCTGAATTGTGAAAAGCGAATGATCAGCTTCAGACCTTTTAAATCCATTTTCAATGAGGGTTTTGCTTAGCTTGTGATACCAAGCACATGTGATTGCTTCAGACCATAGATGGCCTTTTTAAGCTTGAGAACCTTGCCATCTTCAATCTCAATACCGGGAGGTGGCCTCATGTAGACTTCTTCTTCAAGCTCTCATTGAAGGAATGCATTTTTCACATCCATCTGCCATAAATCCCAAGAGAGGTTAGTGGCAAGAGAAAGAATAACACGAACAGTATGAAGTTTAGCAACATGAGCAAAAGTGTCTTTGTAATCTTCTCCATATGTTTGAGTGAAGCCTTTAGCCACCAAACGAGCTTTGTGCCTCTCTATTTCACTGTTGTTGTGGTATTTGATCGTGAAAACCCATTTGGAACCAACTGGTTTCTTTCCTTTGGGGAGATTAACCACATCCCATGTGTTGTTCCTCTTCATGGCTCCATGTTCTTCGTTTACTGCCTCAGTCCACACCTCACTATCCTTTTGCTTCTTCATAAGTCTGAGGTATGACAACCTGGTCAATTTTGCTAAGAAAAACTTGATGATCATCAGGAAGGTTAAACAAATAACATTTAGCTTGAATAGGATGAGTGGCAGTAGTAGCAAGATTATTATAGTCAAAATCAGGGTTTTTCCTGATTCTAGAGCTTCTACGGAGTGGGGGAGGTGAGTCATCTTCATGAATGGCGGTCTCCATATTCTGGTTATCAGCGTATCCATCAGACTCCTCTTCACAATTTTCACCATTGTCTTGAGTTTCTGGATCATCTGAATCACCATTGTCAACTTGAGAAAGAGTAGGAGCCGCGGGATTGAATCTATCGAGTTAGAAACTGGATCCCTTGATTTGGTGTTGTAGGGGACTGTATGAACTGCATCTGTCGAGTTGGAAACTGCATCTGTTGATTTGGTGCTGTAGGGAGCAGTTTCACCATTTACATCATTTTTACCATTTTCAGGTTCCTCTTCAGATTGTGGTAAAGGAGATAGCTGGGTAGCTTCTCTTTGAGTTGGCATGTTGAGGTTTTCAAGAAGACTCCTTAGGCTGGCAGCAAGATCAGAACTAGAAGACCCTAAGTCTTTCAGCTTATTCCAATCTTTTTCTTCATATAATCTTTTCTCCTCATCAAACTTAACATTTTGGGAGACAAATGTTTTCCTTGATTCTGGATTGTAGCATTTGTAGCCTTTCTGAGTAGTATAGTATCCAATAAAGATACATTTGATGCTTTTAGGCTAAAGCTTATTCCTCTGGTCATTGGGACATGAACATAGCAAACACATCAAAACACTTTTAGAAAATCAACAAGAGGTTTAACTTGGTTTAGTACCTCATATGGAGATATGTCTTTGAGACATTTAGTTGGGAGACTATTGATGAGATAGCAAGCATTCATGACTGCATCACCCCAGTAATGTTTTGGAACATTTTTGTCAAACATCATAGTCCTTGCAACCTCCATAAGGTAACGATTCTTGCGCTCAGCAACACCATTTTGTTGAGGAGTATAGGGACACGATGTCTGATGCACGATCCCATGCTTGGATGTGAAGGCTTTGAACTCATTACTGATGTACTCGCCTCCATTGTCAGTTCGTAAAGTCTTAATTTTAGCATTATATTGAGTGGAAACGAAACTGTAAAAGTTTGAGAAAGCCTCAAAAACACGGCCTTTAGAAGGTAAGAGTGTTAGCTACGTCTATTTGGATTTTTCATCAATAAACGTCACAAAATACTTATATTGATCCCTAGTTGCACAAGGAGCAGTCCACACATTAGAATGAATAAGATCAATACAGTTTTGCAATGCTTTCCTAAGATACAAGCTTCACACTTATCATTCTCAAAAGATACACTAGGAAAAAGAATCTTAAAAGCTTGTGTGTGAGGATGTCCAAATCTAGCATGCCATACTGAATTATTAGCAAAAGCAGAAACAGAAGCAGAAGTAGAGTTTAAATCTTCAAGAACATAAAAACCATTCTTTGTAGATCCTTCTCCAATTGTTTTTCCCGACTTAATATCCTGAAACCAAAGATCATTATGACTGAAAATAGCCAAGCAATCAAAATATTTAGTTGCTTTTTGGACAGATAAAAGATTAGAAGTAAACTCATGCAAGTAAAGAGCTTGAGAGTCTTTGTTAAACCATTTGCAATAATGATCACATCTCCATTCGCAGGTTCAATTTTATGAATAAGATTTGCATCACTAATCATATGATGAGATGCACCAGAATCAACAACAATATGTTTATGATGTTTATGAGATAGTAAAGCATTACCAGATTCTTTTAGAGAGGCAATACTCTTGATGAGAGATTCAAAGTCAGATTTCCTGACCATATTATATTCAACAGCAGAAGCAGACATTGCTTTACCCACTTCTCTCTCATTTGTTGTCCTTAGATGTGGATAAAGAATCCATCACATGTCCTTGGTGTGTCCTCTTTTCTTGCAGTAATCACACTCCTTTGATAAGCAGCTTTGTTTGCAAGAGCTAAGTCATTTTTCTGGCCAAAGAAACCAACATACCCTTCTTCCTTCTGGATTTGCATACACGTAGAGATGTCAGACGGGCCAGCCCGTGTCCAAATAGCCCGACCCGATGCGGTTTTTTTTTTCCGGGTCTCGCGGGCTGGCTTGTCGCGGGCTGCGGTCCCAAAATGATGTGTCCAAGCCCGACCCGCCTATATTTTACGGGTTTGCGGGCTGACCCGTGAGTTCCTTGTCTTTATGGGTACAATCTTCGTTTCGTTTGAGTTTTAATAAGAAGAAAAAAAACAGTAGAGAGTGAAAAGAAACCCAAACAAAAAAAAGGAATTATGAAACTAAAGAATGTAATTCTATCATCCGAATAATTGCTTGGTGAAATTTAAACAAATTCAAACTGAAAAAAATAGTTGTACCTAGCCAACTAAAAAATAGAAGTTGTACTACGTATTCATTCACAAGGTTTATGTGGGATTAACAAACAAATGAAATGACAAGAAGTTGAAGGTAGATATCAAATTTACAGTACTGTTGTTTTAATTTGCTGAGGAAAAACGTTGCAAATGGTATATCAACTTGAATCCCTTCAAACATAGCCTGCAGCAAGATAACGGGGAAACAATTATGAGTCTTATCATAACAGATGAAAATCAACATCAATAAATAAATAAAAAGGCCAAACTAAATAAAATTTCTATGAAAACATCAAGACAATGGCGAGAGGAACCAGTAAAAGAAAGTTTGGTAACTTTTAAGACTTTGGCATCAAGGGGGCCAATCAAATACCATACTTTTGCGAGAAGGGTGCCCAGAAAATGAAAGAACTGGAGATGCTGTTCATGTATCATTCCTGATCCAGGATTAGGATAAAGCATGTGATCAGCGGTCTCCTGAAAGAAAGCATGTACAAGATTCAGAAAAAAAAAAAAAAAAGGAAGGAGAGACTACATGCAAACATGATGCAGTGTGGTAAATTATGAAATCCAAAAAAACTTTGAGTGAGTAAAACTAAACATACGACCTTAAACAACCCATATTGCACATCAAAGGCAGCTCGGGTAATTTTCTCCATGAAGTCTTTGAAAATACCACCACCATCAATACCAGCTTCCTCAACTCCGAGTTCATTGACAAATGTCACGCCAATCTACAGCCAGTAGTTATTTGCATTATAAGTATCGCAAAATGAAACTAACCTAGACACAGGAAAGAATATATGCATATGTTGCAATTGTGAACAAGAAAATGCTTGAAGACAAATATCAGGCGTAATGCCCAAATCCAGTCATGACAATGGTCACTATTATCAAATATACATGAGTAATCGCTATCACGAAGCTCAAAATTGACCAAATTAAGAAAGAGATTTTAACGACTTTGCATCCTAATCAGTGAATCCTCCGATTACGCTACACAAATTGAATCGTAAGCATATGTGAAGGGGGAAGAAGAAAATTCACTTGAGCAAGCGGAGATCGGCGATGCTTCTTGGAAGCTTGAGCTTGCCAAATTTTGCAGCAGGCATGGTCACGTAGATGCAGCAGAGTCCGGAGGAGAAAACAAGAAAGACAACGAGAGACACCGCGAGTTCCCACCGGCTAAGAGGGAATCGATCGAGTTTAGATCGCTTCCCGATGGCGAGTCATCATCGTCCGATATAGCTCCAAGCTCTTCGTCCCTGGTTAGATTTCGTGTCGGAGCCATCACCAAATGCAACAAATCACCATCGGGAATCACCATCTTCCTCATCGCCAACGGGAATGCTATTAAGCTAAAAAAAAAATGAATTTAGCTGGTCAACCCGCAAAACCCCAACGGGTTGACCCGCAAAACCCGTTAACCCGTGCGGTTCAACCCGCGAGGCCCGCTAAATTATGGACATAAAAAAACATGTCCAAGCCCGCCCTGTGATGGGCTTACTTGGGTCTAACCCGCGGGTTAAAACCCATATTGACATCTCTACATACACACATCGTTCAGGCTGGGGAGATTGTCAGATCTTAGAATATGACGTATGAGACCATTGAATGAGCTGTTGAGAGTGAAAAGAAACCCAAACACTTGTTCTTGTTCACGCCTTTCATTGAGAGTTGCTGGATCTGTTGTTGGAGGACAAAGAGTCTCCAACTCTGCCCAAAGAGATCTAAACTCACCAAAGTGTTATTTGAAGGATTTCTCCTCTTGTCGGAGAGAATTCAGCGCCTTTTTAACTTCAAAGATGCGACTGGGATTTGAAATGTGTCCATAAACTCCTTTAAGAGTTTTCCATAGATCCTTTCCTGTTTTACAGTATGAGTAAGCAGCAAGGATTGAGTGGTCAAGAGAGTTTTGGGGAATAGATAGCACCATCTGATCTTCCTGAAACCATTTCGGATCTTCTGAGCTCGTGGCTTTTGAGATGCTTGACTTTGACTCTTCATCTTCCACCACGTTTTTGTCCTTGTCCTGGTTCTAATGAAACTCGTTTTGGATGCCAATGATGTGATTCCATAAACCACGGCTGCATAGAGCATTTTTAGTGATTATGGACCAAAGCAAATAGTTATCCCTTTTGAGAATAACAGGTAGAGTGATCTGTTTCATGTTTCCCATGATCATATTTGAAGATTAAGAAGATGAAACGAAAAAATGGATGAATAGAAGTGAGAATCACGGATCTATAGCTCTGATATCATGTAGAATTATATGCGGAAGTGTATAACAGAAAAAGAGAATCGTAGAACATCGAGAATAAAGAGAAACTGTATATTGTTTCACTTAATCAGATTTGTACAAGGAGATACAAATATATAGAGAATAAACTAGTTGTTACAATACTTAATGAGAAGAGATGCATTAAGGAGAGAGGAAGACATGGGAATTCGTCCATAATAAGTAGAATAGAGAAAGGAGCCTGTTTGAGTAAAGACTGGGCGGCAGGTACTATTGGTACTACTGGTAATACTGGTAATACCTTCATTCCAATAGTTGGACCTCGTGTATATGCGATTGGAGACCCCGAAGGAGCTGCACCGATCGCTGGTAAGTAATTCATCTAGTATGTATGGTCGTGATGTCATGAATTTGTGTGTGAAATAGAAATTGCATACTTAGTCATAAGTATAAATTGTGTAGGATCGGTTTCAGTAGGAGGTATGAACGCTTACACTTTGTTCGACACCGGTGCTACGCATATCTTTGTGAGCCCGAGGTTGACGAAGTGTTGGACCTTCACTGGAAAGTTCACCCGAGGTCAAAATCAATTGAGACTGCCGGGACTGAGCAGGTGAGGTCTATTGGTGTGCATGAAAATGTGCACATTCTGTTGGAAAGAGCATAGTTGCCATGGACTTTAGTGGAGATGAAGTTGAACCACTATGACGTTATCCTTGGAATGGATTGGTTAGCGCACTACCAAGTTGTTTTGGATTGCCCTCGGACGCGTGCTTATATTCACGACTGATATTCCCATAATTTACTTGTTTTAGCATCACATTTTACATGTAGTTTCTAGTCGCATGCATACATAATCATGATTTTAGTTAGCATTTCGGTTTCATTTAGAGTTAGAGTCTTTGCATTAGGTCCTAGTGAGTCTTGCATGATTTGGGGTGATTTCCAGGGACCTGGAGACGTTTTGAGAGACACCGGAGGCTTTGGAACCGAGTACATGCGACCCCGGGAGCAAAAGGAGATAGCCAAGGCAAAAATGGTGTTTCCAGAGGGCTGTACCGACCGATCATGGGTCGGTACACTGGATCGGTATTGGGACAAAAGCTTGTGCCGATCCACAACCAATTTTGTACCGTTCCAGAACCGACCGGCATACTCACCCAGATCGAAGACGATTCACTCGACGTTCCTTCTCTTGCCCCACATCGACCGACTCTAGAGCGGTACACTGGATCGGTACTGAGGCGGAGACTTGTGCCGATCTGAGGAGCTCTCCCATACCGGTCTGGAATGAAGCGGCACGACCCCTCAAGAAGATTAGTACCGATCGACCCTGGATCGGTACTACCCGGCAGCACTAAAAGGGCGATCATTTGGCACGAACTTCTGCTGGCTAAAACTCATACCGCACACGATCCAGCTCGTCCTGCGCACGACCAGATTTCATTTCAGCCGGCTAACTCCGCATCAAGCATCTATCCAACCTGCACGATGAAGATTAGTACCGACCCGTACTGGGCCGGTACTACCAGCCGGCACTAAATCCAGCACACGCACAGATCAATTCATGCCGGCTAAAACTCATCCCGCATGCGACCCAGCACGTTCCGCATCGACCCGATCTCATTTTAGCCGGCTAAACCAGCATCCAGCTCCCATCCGACCTGCCCGAAGAAATTTTGTACCGGATGGTTTGTACCGACCCTGAATCGGTCGGTACAAACTCTTCTTCTGCAAACCGATCCAGACCCGACCGAGTCAATACCCGGTTTGTCCCGGGTTGACCTGGTTTGCACTATTCACTATTTAAACCCACAAAAAACCTAATTTTGGGGGATGTCTTTCTTATGCTAAAAACCCTCTTTTTGAATGTTCTAAGTATTTTGTAAGAGAGATTCTCCTTTTTAACTTATGCAATCTATTCTCAATCTTCTTTCTTAATCATCTAATCATGGGATTTAACATGTTCTTCATAGGATTTGTTGGATCCATCATGATTAGTGAGTAGTCTCCTAGGATCTCGGGATGGGTTAGGATTAGGTGACTTCCATGGATGATTTTTGATGCTTAGGGATAGATAATCAATTTCCTACTCTTAGGGAGTGCGTTTAATGCTTGATTGTGCTTGAGAAAGTCAAACTTGATCTCAAGGCATTTCCCACCCACAAGGTGTTCGATGAAATGTCTAAGAGAGCTTTCTAAGAGAAATACCTTTCTTAGCCTAAGAGATTAGTTGTCTAAGAGATTATTTAGGTGATCTTGATTAATGAATTTAATGCTTGCTAATTAAGAGTCCACAAATGAAAATTTGATCTTGGATTAATGATTAGCATAGGTGATTAGTACATTGAGAGAGGATTAATCACGATTAGGATCTTAACCTTGGATATTAACCTTGATTGTTTATGAGCATCATGAATTAGACTTGGAATAGCCTATATCCAATTACCCCATCTTTGGATTCGTTCCCATTATTTGAATTCACATCTTGCTTAGTTTGTTTCATCTTGTTCATTTGCTTAATCTTGTTAGGGTGTTAGTAAAACTCAACAATTCACTTATTTAGCTTAACTTACTTGATTGCCTTGTATTCTACGTGCTTAGAATTAATCCCAATACGAATTGATAACCTTCTATACTACTCGTATTGGAGTTATTGATACCTCCTTAAGACCGAAAAGTCTTAGTATCAATTTGGCGCCGTTGCCATATTGGGATTTGATTTTAACATTGAGATTTAGGTTCTTTGTGAGCTTAAGTATTACTTTCTACCAAGTTACTAATCTTCTTTCCTTCCAATTGCTTTTGCTCTCTATAGGTGTATGTATACCCGTTCCCGTGGCAATACCAATCTCGTAGACCCAAGGGACGATATTGATCAACTTCAAAGGGGTTCAAGAGCACGACAAAGCCGCGTGAGAGCGCAAGAAGAGGTTGGTAACGAAATGGAGAATTTTGACGATGTTCCACTTGGGAACATTCACGATAACATTCCACACCAAAGGAACGGTGGGAATGGAAATGGGAACAACCAAGGAGGTGGTGGCAATGGAAACCATCACCACCCAATCCGTCCAAACCATCCACCTAGGGCTCGGCATGTTGTTGGAGAAGATGATGCGGCGAATGCACACCAAAATCGCCAAGGGATTCAACCACCTCCGGTAGAAAACAACAACTTTGAGGTCAAACCGGGCTTAATCAACATGGTTCAAGCTAACAAGTTTCATGGGTTGTCAATGGAAGATCCATTGGACCACATAGACCAATTTGACCGGATATGTGGTCTCACCAAGATCAATGGAGTCTCCGAAGATGGTTTCAAACTTCGTCTCTTCCCGTTATCTCTCGGTGACAAGGCTCACCAATGGGAAAATGGCTTACCCCAAGGATCTATTACTTCTTGGGATGATTGCAAACGTGCGTTTCTTGCCAAATTCTTTTCACCGGCTAGTACCGCCAAGCTTCGCAACGAGATATCGAGCTTCACACAACGGTCCAATGAGTCTTTCAACGAGGCTTGGGAGAGATTTATAGGCTACACATCTCAATGCCCTCATCATGGCTTTAGTAACGCCTCTCTCTTAAGTACTCTATACCGGGGTGCTTTGCCTAAGATTCGACTGCTACTCGATACGGCATCGAATGGTAATTTCTTGGCTAAAGATGTGGAGGAAGCATTGGAGCTTGTGGAAAACTTGGCTACTAGTGATGGGACCTATGGCGACGATTATGACCGTGCCACAAGGACCACAAGCGACTTTGATGAGCACAAGCGAGCCAAAGACATTAAGGCACTTAATGAGAAGATGGATAAGCAAGCATCCTTGATAGATAAACTTCTTGAGGCCACTAAAAAAGAGTCTGAAAAAGCGGTTCATTTCATTGGTGATTATGAAGATAATCAAGGTTGCTATGAAGAGGAAGCCGTTGACAATGAGATCATTTCATTGGTGGTACGGTTTTGCCAACTAGAGTAGCTCCTCCTAATCTCAACGAGGACATTGAGAACCAAAGTGGGGGGTGGAACTTCAAGAAGATGAAGACTTGGTTGAAAACGTGGTAGTGAGAGATCAAGACAAGGGTAAAAGGGTTGAAAAGGTCAAGCCTAGGGTTGTTGTTGCTCAAGAGAAGCCGAAGAAAAATGTGTTTGTCCCTAAGCCCTACGTTCCTAAGCTACCATTTCCCGGGCGATTCAAGAAGCAATTGTTGGAAAAGTACAAGGCGGTGTTTGATAGGCAAATGGAGAAAGTGGAGCTTACAATGCCATTGGTTGATGCATTTCTACTTGTACCCCAATATGCTAAATTTCTCAAGGATGCGGTAAAGGAAAGAGCACAAGAGATGGAATCCATGGTGATTTTGACTCATGAATGTAGTGCCATCATCCAAAAGAAGGTGGTACCCAAGAAGCTTGGAGATCCCGGTTCCTTCACTCTACCGTGTGCTCTAGGTCCTCTAGCATTCGATATTTGTCTTTGTGATTTGGGTGCTAGTGTGAGTCTAATGCCGTTTTCCGTTGCTAAGAGATTGGGATTCACGAAATACAAAGCTTGTAGGATCTCCTTGGTCCTTGCGGATAGAAGCATGAGAGTGCCAATTGGGCTACTTGAAGATTTGCCAATCGCGGTTGGAGATTTCATTGTTCCAACGGATTTCGTAGTCTTGGAGATGGACGAGGAACCAAAAGACCCGTTGATTTTTGGAAGACCCTTCTTGGCGACCGCGGGAGCGATAATCGATGTGAGGAAAGGCAAGATTGACTTGCACTTGGGTAAAGATGAGGTTCTTGAGTTCAACATCAACGATGTCATGAAGAAGCCCACAATTGACGGTCAATGCTTCTACATCGAGGTCATGGACGAATTGGCGGATGAATTACTTGAAGAGTTGAATCTTGAAGATGGCTTGCAAGTTGCTTTGACTAAGAGCCAATGTGAACATGGGTACTTGAGTGATGAAAGTGAAGGCTTCAAGTTGATTTTGGACTCGAACGAGCCAATGGTCAAGGAGCTTCCGTTCATTGATTTGGATCATCAAGGGTTGAAGTGTGAAGACGGTTCTACATTGGGTTCGGTACAAGAAAGCTTTGCTTTAGAAGTGGAGCAAGATGAGAATGTGGTGGAGGCTAGCTATGGTAAGTCTAGAAATGGTGACGATTGGAGAAAGCGTACCTCAAAGAGCTAAGGTACGCTTTCTTAGGTCCCAATGAGTCTTACCCGGTGATAGTCAATGATGAGCTTAATAATTGCCACACTCTTGAAAGAATTAAGGAAATTTAAAGGGCAATTGGATACTCTCTAAGTGATATTAAGGGTATATATCCATCTCTTTGCACACATAGGATCCATCTAGAGAGCGAATCGATGACTTCTATTGAACACCAACGTAGGTTGAATCCTAATTTGAAAGAGGTGGTCAAGAAAGAGATTCTTAAGCTCTTAGATGCGGGGGTTATCTATCCTATCTCCGATAGAGCGTGGGTATCCCCGGTTCATGTGGTGCCTAAAAAGGGTGGAATCACGGTGGTAAAGAACGAAAAAGATGAATTAATACCTACTAGAACTATCACCGGTCATAGGATGTGCATTGATTACCGAAAACTTAACTCCGCCACTAGGAAAGACCACTTCCCTCTCCCGTTCATTGATCAAATGCTTGAAAGACTTGCTAATCACCCGTTCTATTGCTTTTTAGATGGTTATTCGGGATTCTTTCAAATTCCCATTCACCCGAACGACCAAGAAAAGACGACATTTACATGTCCTTATGGCACCTTTGCTTATCGAAGGATTCCGTTTGGACTATGTAACGCACCCGCCACATTTCAAAGGTGCATGATGTCGATCTTTTCGGATCTAATTGAGGAAATAGTCGAGGTCTTTATGGACGACTTCTCGGTCTATGGCTCCTCGTTTTCTTCTTGTTTGTCCAATCTTTGTAGGGTGCTAACGAGGTGCGAGGAGACAAACTTGGTGTTGAATTGGGAGAAATGCCACTTTATGGTGCGGGAAGGCATCGTGCTAGGACACAAGATTTCGGAAAGGGGTATTGAAGTAGACAAGGCCAAGAT